>CAWVQA010001140.1:0-44198 GCA_963932145.1 Acanthosepion lycidas | reverse complement strand
CATTTTTCGGTAGTGATTTTATTCGCCTATTAGATGCACAATGAGTTGGAGAATCTGATAAAACCACTTCCGGTAGCCTAGCTGCCAGATGAAATGCCTTAAATTGCCGTTTGAAGCTTCAACTTGGTGGTTCCCAGTTCACGTTATTTGGGTGTACGTAAAAAAAGTCGATTAAGATTTGTCATTTCCTGGTAGTGATTTTATTCGCCTATTAGATGCACAATGAGTTGGAGAATCTGATAAACCCACTTCCGGTAGCCTAGCTGCAAGAGAAATGCCTTAAATTGCCGTTTGAAGCTTCAACTTTGGGTTCCCAGTTCACGTTATTTGGGTATCGTAAAAAAAAGTCGATTAAGATTTGTCATTTTTGGTAGTGATTTTATTCGCCTATTAGATGCACAATGAGTTGGAGAATCTGATAAACCCCACTTCCGGTAGCCTAGCTGCAAGAGAAATGCCTTAAATTGCCGTTTGAAGCTTCAACTTTGGGTTCCCAGTTCACGTTATTTGGGTATCGTAAAAAAAAGTCGATTAAGATTTGTCATTTCTGGTAGTGATTTTATTCGCCTATTAGATGCACAATGAGTTGGAGAATCTGATAAACCCACTTCCGGTAGCCTAGCTGCAAGAGAAATGCCTTAAATTGCCGTTTGAAGCTTCAACTTTGGGTTCCCAGTTCACGTTATTTGGGTATCGTAAAAAAAAGTCGATTAAGATTTGTCATTTTTGGTAGTGATTTTATTCGCCTATTAGATGCACAATGAGTTGGAGAATCTGATAAACCCCACTTCCGGTAGCCTAGCTGCAAGAGAAATGCCTTAAATTGCCGTTTGAAGCTTCAACTTTGGGTTCCCAGTTCACGTTATTTGGGTATCGTAAAAAAAAGTCGATTAAGATTTGTCATTTTTGGTAGTGATTTTATTCGCCTATTAGATGCACAATGAGTTGGAGAATCTGATAAACCCACTTCCGGTAGCCTAGCTGCAAGAGAAATGCCTTAAATTGCCGTTTGAAGCTTCAACTTTGGGTTCCCAGTTCACGTTATTTGGGTATCGTAAAAAAAAGTCGATTAAGATTTGTCATTTCTGGTAGTGATTTTATTCGCCTATTAGATGCACAATGAGTTGGAGAATCTGATAAACCCCACTTCCGGTAGCCTAGCTGCAAGAGAAATGCCTTAAATTGCCGTTTGAAGCTTCAACTTTGGGTTCCCAGTTCACGTTATTTGGGTATCGTAAAAAAAAGTCGATTAAGATTTGTCATTTTTGGTAGTGATTTTATTCGCCTATTAGATGCACAATGAGTTGGAGAATCTGATAAACCCCACTTCCGGTAGCCTAGCTGCAAGAGAAATGCCTTAAATTGCCGTTTGAAGCTTCAACTTTGGGTTCCCAGTTCACGTTATTTGGGTATCGTAAAAAAAGTCGATTAAGATTTGTCATTTCTGGTAGTGATTTTATTCGCCTATTAGATGCACAATGAGTTGGAGAATCTGATAAACCCCACTTCCGGTAGCCTAGCTGCAAGAGAAATGCCTTAAATTGCCGTTTGAAGCTTCAACTTTGGGTTCCCAGTTCACGTTATTTGGGTATCGTAAAAAAAAGTCGATTAAGATTTGTCATTTTTGGTAGTGATTTTATTCGCCTATTAGATGCACAATGAGTTGGAGAATCTGATAAACCCCACTTCCGGTAGCCTAGCTGCAAGAGAAATGCCTTAAATTGCCGTTTGAAGCTTCAACTTTGGGTTCCCAGTTCACGTTATTTGGGTATCGTAAAAAAAGTCGATTAAGATTTGTCATTTCTGGTAGTGATTTTATTCGCCTATTAGATGCACAATGAGTTGGAGAATCTGATAAACCCCACTTCCGGTAGCCTAGCTGCAAGAGAAATGCCTTAAATTGCCGTTTGAAGCTTCAACTTTGGGTTCCCAGTTCACGTTATTTGGGTATCGTAAAAAAAGTCGATTAAGATTTGTCATTTCTGGTAGTGATTTTATTCGCCTATTAGATGCACAATGAGTTGGAGAATCTGATAAACCCCACTTCCGGTAGCCTAGCTGCAAGAGAAATGCCTTAAATTGCCGTTTGAAGCTTCAACTTTGGGTTCCCAGTTCACGTTATTTGGGTATCGTAAAAAAAAGTCGATTAAGATTTGTCATTTCTGGTAGTGATTTTATTCGCCTATTAGATGCACAATGAGTTGGAGAATCTGATAAACCCCACTTCCGGTAGCCTAGCTGCAAGAGAAATGCCTTAAATTGCCGTTTGAAGCTTCAACTTTGGGTTCCCAGTTCACGTTATTTGGGTATCGTAAAAAAAAGTCGATTAAGATTTGTCATTTCTGGTAGTGATTTTATTCGCCTATTAGATGCACAATGAGTTGGAGAATCTGATAAACCCCACTTCCGGTAGCCTAGCTGCAAGAGAAATGCCTTAAATTGCCGTTTGAAGCTTCAACTTTGGGTTCCCAGTTCACGTTATTTGGGTATCGTAAAAAAAAGTCGATTAAGATTTGTCATTTTTGGTAGTGATTTTATTCGCCTATTAGATGCACAATGAGTTGGAGAATCTGATAAACCCCACTTCCGGTAGCCTAGCTGCAAGAGAAATGCCTTAAATTGCCGTTTGAAGCTTCAACTTTGGGTTCCCAGTTCACGTTATTTGGGTATCGTAAAAAAAAGTCGATTAAGATTTGTCATTTCTGGTAGTGATTTTATTCGCCTATTAGATGCACAATGAGTTGGAGAATCTGATAAACCCCACTTCCGGTAGCCTAGCTGCAAGAGAAATGCCTTAAATTGCCGTTTGAAGCTTCAACTTTGGGTTCCCAGTTCACGTTATTTGGGTATCGTAAAAAAAAGTCGATTAAGATTTGTCATTTTTGGTAGTGATTTTATTCGCCTATTAGATGCACAATGAGTTGGAGAATCTGATAAACCCCACTTCCGGTAGCCTAGCTGCAAGAGAAATGCCTTAAATTGCCGTTTGAAGCTTCAACTTTGGGTTCCCAGTTCACGTTATTTGGGTATCGTAAAAAAAAGTCGATTAAGATTTGTCATTTTTGGTAGTGATTTTATTCGCCTATTAGATGCACAATGAGTTGGAGAATCTGATAAACCCCACTTCCGGTAGCCTAGCTGCAAGAGAAATGCCTTAAATTGCCGTTTGAAGCTTCAACTTTGGGTTCCCAGTTCACGTTATTTGGGTATCGTAAAAAAAAGTCGATTAAGATTTGTCATTTTTGGTAGTGATTTTATTCGCCTATTAGATGCACAATGAGTTGGAGAATCTGATAAACCCCACTTCCGGTAGCCTAGCTGCAAGAGAAATGCCTTAAATTGCCGTTTGAAGCTTCAACTTTGGGTTCCCAGTTCACGTTATTTGGGTATCGTAAAAAAAAGTCGATTAAGATTTGTCATTTTTGGTAGTGATTTTATTCGCCTATTAGATGCACAATGAGTTGGAGAATCTGATAAACCCCACTTCCGGTAGCCTAGCTGCAAGAGAAATGCCTTAAATTGCCGTTTGAAGCTTCAACTTTGGGTTCCCAGTTCACGTTATTTGGGTATCGTAAAAAAAAGTCGATTAAGATTTGTCATTTTTGGTAGTGATTTTATTCGCCTATTAGATGCACAATGAGTTGGAGAATCTGATAAACCCCACTTCCGGTAGCCTAGCTGCAAGAGAAATGCCTTAAATTGCCGTTTGAAGCTTCAACTTTGGGTTCCCAGTTCACGTTATTTGGGTATCGTAAAAAAAAGTCGATTAAGATTTGTCATTTTTGGTAGTGATTTTATTCGCCTATTAGATGCACAATGAGTTGGAGAATCTGATAAACCCCACTTCCGGTAGCCTAGCTGCAAGAGAAATGCCTTAAATTGCCGTTTGAAGCTTCAACTTTGGGTTCCCAGTTCACGTTATTTGGGTATCGTAAAAAAAAGTCGATTAAGATTTGTCATTTTTGGTAGTGATTTTATTCGCCTATTAGATGCACAATGAGTTGGAGAATCTGATAAACCCCACTTCCGGTAGCCTAGCTGCAAGAGAAATGCCTTAAATTGCCGTTTGAAGCTTCAACTTTGGGTTCCCAGTTCACGTTATTTGGGTATCGTAAAAAAAAGTCGATTAAGATTTGTCATTTTTGGTAGTGATTTTATTCGCCTATTAGATGCACAATGAGTTGGAGAATCTGATAAACCCCACTTCCGGTAGCCTAGCTGCAAGAGAAATGCCTTAAATTGCCGTTTGAAGCTTCAACTTTGGGTTCCCAGTTCACGTTATTTGGGTATCGTAAAAAAAAGTCGATTAAGATTTGTCATTTTTGGTAGTGATTTTATTCGCCTATTAGATGCACAATGAGTTGGAGAATCTGATAAACCCCACTTCCGGTAGCCTAGCTGCAAGAGAAATGCCTTAAATTGCCGTTTGAAGCTTCAACTTTGGGTTCCCAGTTCACGTTATTTGGGTATCGTAAAAAAAAGTCGATTAAGATTTGTCATTTTTGGTAGTGATTTTATTCGCCTATTAGATGCACAATGAGTTGGAGAATCTGATAAACCCCACTTCCGGTAGCCTAGCTGCAAGAGAAATGCCTTAAATTGCCGTTTGAAGCTTCAACTTTGGGTTCCCAGTTCACGTTATTTGGGTATCGTAAAAAAAAGTCGATTAAGATTTGTCATTTTTGGTAGTGATTTTATTCGCCTATTAGATGCACAATGAGTTGGAGAATCTGATAAACCCCACTTCCGGTAGCCTAGCTGCAAGAGAAATGCCTTAAATTGCCGTTTGAAGCTTCAACTTTGGGTTCCCAGTTCACGTTATTTGGGTATCGTAAAAAAAAGTCGATTAAGATTTGTCATTTTTGGTAGTGATTTTATTCGCCTATTAGATGCACAATGAGTTGGAGAATCTGATAAACCCCACTTCCGGTAGCCTAGCTGCAAGAGAAATGCCTTAAATTGCCGTTTGAAGCTTCAACTTTGGGTTCCCAGTTCACGTTATTTGGGTATCGTAAAAAAAAGTCGATTAAGATTTGTCATTTTTGGTAGTGATTTTATTCGCCTATTAGATGCACAATGAGTTGGAGAATCTGATAAACCCCACTTCCGGTAGCCTAGCTGCAAGAGAAATGCCTTAAATTGCCGTTTGAAGCTTCAACTTTGGGTTCCCAGTTCACGTTATTTGGGTATCGTAAAAAAAAGTCGATTAAGATTTGTCATTTTTGGTAGTGATTTTATTCGCCTATTAGATGCACAATGAGTTGGAGAATCTGATAAACCCCACTTCCGGTAGCCTAGCTGCAAGAGAAATGCCTTAAATTGCCGTTTGAAGCTTCAACTTTGGGTTCCCAGTTCACGTTATTTGGGTATCGTAAAAAAAAGTCGATTAAGATTTGTCATTTTTGGTAGTGATTTTATTCGCCTATTAGATGCACAATGAGTTGGAGAATCTGATAAACCCCACTTCCGGTAGCCTAGCTGCAAGAGAAATGCCTTAAATTGCCGTTTGAAGCTTCAACTTTGGGTTCCCAGTTCACGTTATTTGGGTATCGTAAAAAAAAGTCGATTAAGATTTGTCATTTCTGGTAGTGATTTTATTCGCCTATTAGATGCACAATGAGTTGGAGAATCTGATAAACCCCACTTCCGGTAGCCTAGCTGCAAGAGAAATGCCTTAAATTGCCGTTTGAAGCTTCAACTTTGGGTTCCCAGTTCACGTTATTTGGGTATCGTAAAAAAAAGTCGATTAAGATTTGTCATTTTTGGTAGTGATTTTATTCGCCTATTAGATGCACAATGAGTTGGAGAATCTGATAAACCCCACTTCCGGTAGCCTAGCTGCAAGAGAAATGCCTTAAATTGCCGTTTGAAGCTTCAACTTTGGGTTCCCAGTTCACGTTATTTGGGTATCGTAAAAAAAAGTCGATTAAGATTTGTCATTTTTGGTAGTGATTTTATTCGCCTATTAGATGCACAATGAGTTGGAGAATCTGATAAACCCCACTTCCGGTAGCCTAGCTGCAAGAGAAATGCCTTAAATTGCCGTTTGAAGCTTCAACTTTGGGTTCCCAGTTCACGTTATTTGGGTATCGTAAAAAAAAGTCGATTAAGATTTGTCATTTTTGGTAGTGATTTTATTCGCCTATTAGATGCACAATGAGTTGGAGAATCTGATAAACCCCACTTCCGGTAGCCTAGCTGCAAGAGAAATGCCTTAAATTGCCGTTTGAAGCTTCAACTTTGGGTTCCCAGTTCACGTTATTTGGGTATCGTAAAAAAAAGTCGATTAAGATTTGTCATTTTTGGTAGTGATTTTATTCGCCTATTAGATGCACAATGAGTTGGAGAATCTGATAAACCCCACTTCCGGTAGCCTAGCTGCAAGAGAAATGCCTTAAATTGCCGTTTGAAGCTTCAACTTTGGGTTCCCAGTTCACGTTATTTGGGTATCGTAAAAAAAAGTCGATTAAGATTTGTCATTTTTGGTAGTGATTTTATTCGCCTATTAGATGCACAATGAGTTGGAGAATCTGATAAACCCCACTTCCGGTAGCCTAGCTGCAAGAGAAATGCCTTAAATTGCCGTTTGAAGCTTCAACTTTGGGTTCCCAGTTCACGTTATTTGGGTATCGTAAAAAAAAGTCGATTAAGATTTGTCATTTTTGGTAGTGATTTTATTCGCCTATTAGATGCACAATGAGTTGGAGAATCTGATAAACCCCACTTCCGGTAGCCTAGCTGCAAGAGAAATGCCTTAAATTGCCGTTTGAAGCTTCAACTTTGGGTTCCCAGTTCACGTTATTTGGGTATCGTAAAAAAAAGTCGATTAAGATTTGTCATTTTTGGTAGTGATTTTATTCGCCTATTAGATGCACAATGAGTTGGAGAATCTGATAAACCCCACTTCCGGTAGCCTAGCTGCAAGAGAAATGCCTTAAATTGCCGTTTGAAGCTTCAACTTTGGGTTCCCAGTTCACGTTATTTGGGTATCGTAAAAAAAAGTCGATTAAGATTTGTCATTTTTGGTAGTGATTTTATTCGCCTATTAGATGCACAATGAGTTGGAGAATCTGATAAACCCCACTTCCGGTAGCCTAGCTGCAAGAGAAATGCCTTAAATTGCCGTTTGAAGCTTCAACTTTGGGTTCCCAGTTCACGTTATTTGGGTATCGTAAAAAAAAGTCGATTAAGATTTGTCATTTTTGGTAGTGATTTTATTCGCCTATTAGATGCACAATGAGTTGGAGAATCTGATAAACCCCACTTCCGGTAGCCTAGCTGCAAGAGAAATGCCTTAAATTGCCGTTTGAAGCTTCAACTTTGGGTTCCCAGTTCACGTTATTTGGGTATCGTAAAAAAAAGTCGATTAAGATTTGTCATTTTTGGTAGTGATTTTATTCGCCTATTAGATGCACAATGAGTTGGAGAATCTGATAAACCCCACTTCCGGTAGCCTAGCTGCAAGAGAAATGCCTTAAATTGCCGTTTGAAGCTTCAACTTTGGGTTCCCAGTTCACGCTATTTGGGTATCGTAAAAAAAAGTCGATTAAGATTTGTCATTTTTGGTAGTGATTTTATTCGCCTATTAGATGCACAATGAGTTGGAGAATCTGATAAACCCCACTTCCGGTAGCCTAGCTGCAAGAGAAATGCCTTAAATTGCCGTTTGAAGCTTCAACTTTGGGTTCCCAGTTCACGCTATTTGGGTATCGTAAAAAAAAGTCGATTAAGATTTGTCATTTTTGGTAGTGATTTTATTCGCCTATTAGATGCACAATGAGTTGGAGAATCTGATAAACCCCACTTCCGGTAGCCTAGCTGCAAGAGAAATGCCTTAAATTGCCGTTTGAAGCTTCAACTTTGGGTTCCCAGTTCACGCTATTTGGGTATCGTAAAAAAAAGTCGATTAAGATTTGTCATTTTTGGTAGTGATTTTATTCGCCTATTAGATGCACAATGAGTTGGGGAATCTGATAAACCCCACTTCCGGTAGCCTAGCTGCAAGAGAAATGCCTTAAATTGCCGTTTGAAGCTTCAACTTTGGGTTCCCAGTTCACGTTATTTGGGTATCGTAAAAAAAAGTCGATTAAGATTTGTCATTTTTGGTAGTGATTTTATTCGCCTATTAGATGCACAATGAGTTGGAGAATCTGATAAACCCCACTTCCGGTAGCCTAGCTGCAAGAGAAATGCCTTAAATTGCCGTTTGAAGCTTCAACTTTGGGTTCCCAGTTCACGTTATTTGGGTATCGTAAAAAAAAGTCGATTAAGATTTGTCATTTTTGGTAGTGATTTTATTCGCCTATTAGATGCACAATGAGTTGGAGAATCTGATAAACCCCACTTCCGGTAGCCTAGCTGCAAGAGAAATGCCTTAAATTGCCGTTTGAAGCTTCAACTTTGGGTTCCCAGTTCACGTTATTTGGGTATCGTAAAAAAAAGTCGATTAAGATTTGTCATTTTTGGTAGTGATTTTATTCGCCTATTAGATGCACAATGAGTTGGAGAATCTGATAAACCCCACTTCCGGTAGCCTAGCTGCAAGAGAAATGCCTTAAATTGCCGTTTGAAGCTTCAACTTTGGGTTCCCAGTTCACGTTATTTGGGTATCGTAAAAAAAAGTCGATTAAGATTTGTCATTTTTGGTAGTGATTTTATTCGCCTATTAGATGCACAATGAGTTGGAGAATCTGATAAACCCCACTTCCGGTAGCCTAGCTGCAAGAGAAATGCCTTAAATTGCCGTTTGAAGCTTCAACTTTGGGTTCCCAGTTCACGTTATTTGGGTATCGTAAAAAAAAGTCGATTAAGATTTGTCATTTTTGGTAGTGATTTTATTCGCCTATTAGATGCACAATGAGTTGGAGAATCTGATAAACCCCACTTCCGGTAGCCTAGCTGCAAGAGAAATGCCTTAAATTGCCGTTTGAAGCTTCAACTTTGGGTTCCCAGTTCACGTTATTTGGGTATCGTAAAAAAAAGTCGATTAAGATTTGTCATTTTTGGTAGTGATTTTATTCGCCTATTAGATGCACAATGAGTTGGAGAATCTGATAAACCCCACTTCCGGTAGCCTAGCTGCAAGAGAAATGCCTTAAATTGCCGTTTGAAGCTTCAACTTTGGGTTCCCAGTTCACGTTATTTGGGTATCGTAAAAAAAAGTCGATTAAGATTTGTCATTTTTGGTAGTGATTTTATTCGCCTATTAGATGCACAATGAGTTGGAGAATCTGATAAACCCCACTTCCGGTAGCCTAGCTGCAAGAGAAATGCCTTAAATTGCCGTTTGAAGCTTCAACTTTGGGTTCCCAGTTCACGTTATTTGGGTATCGTAAAAAAAAGTCGATTAAGATTTGTCATTTTTGGTAGTGATTTTATTCGCCTATTAGATGCACAATGAGTTGGAGAATCTGATAAACCCCACTTCCGGTAGCCTAGCTGCAAGAGAAATGCCTTAAATTGCCGTTTGAAGCTTCAACTTTGGGTTCCCAGTTCACGTTATTTGGGTATCGTAAAAAAAAGTCGATTAAGATTTGTCATTTTTGGTAGTGATTTTATTCGCCTATTAGATGCACAATGAGTTGGAGAATCTGATAAACCCCACTTCCGGTAGCCTAGCTGCAAGAGAAATGCCTTAAATTGCCGTTTGAAGCTTCAACTTTGGGTTCCCAGTTCACGTTATTTGGGTATCGTAAAAAAAAGTCGATTAAGATTTGTCATTTTTGGTAGTGATTTTATTCGCCTATTAGATGCACAATGAGTTGGAGAATCTGATAAACCCCACTTCCGGTAGCCTAGCTGCAAGAGAAATGCCTTAAATTGCCGTTTGAAGCTTCAACTTTGGGTTCCCAGTTCACGTTATTTGGGTATCGTAAAAAAAAGTCGATTAAGATTTGTCATTTTTGGTAGTGATTTTATTCGCCTATTAGATGCACAATGAGTTGGAGAATCTGATAAACCCCACTTCCGGTAGCCTAGCTGCAAGAGAAATGCCTTAAATTGCCGTTTGAAGCTTCAACTTTGGGTTCCCAGTTCACGTTATTTGGGTATCGTAAAAAAAAGTCGATTAAGATTTGTCATTTTTGGTAGTGATTTTATTCGCCTATTAGATGCACAATGAGTTGGAGAATCTGATAAACCCCACTTCCGGTAGCCTAGCTGCAAGAGAAATGCCTTAAATTGCCGTTTGAAGCTTCAACTTTGGGTTCCCAGTTCACGTTATTTGGGTATCGTAAAAAAAAGTCGATTAAGATTTGTCATTTTTGGTAGTGATTTTATTCGCCTATTAGATGCACAATGAGTTGGAGAATCTGATAAACCCCACTTCCGGTAGCCTAGCTGCAAGAGAAATGCCTTAAATTGCCGTTTGAAGCTTCAACTTTGGGTTCCCAGTTCACGTTATTTGGGTATCGTAAAAAAAAGTCGATTAAGATTTGTCATTTTTGGTAGTGATTTTATTCGCCTATTAGATGCACAATGAGTTGGAGAATCTGATAAACCCCACTTCCGGTAGCCTAGCTGCAAGAGAAATGCCTTAAATTGCCGTTTGAAGCTTCAACTTTGGGTTCCCAGTTCACGTTATTTGGGTATCGTAAAAAAAAGTCGATTAAGATTTGTCATTTTTGGTAGTGATTTTATTCGCCTATTAGATGCACAATGAGTTGGAGAATCTGATAAACCCCACTTCCGGTAGCCTAGCTGCAAGAGAAATGCCTTAAATTGCCGTTTGAAGCTTCAACTTTGGGTTCCCAGTTCACGTTATTTGGGTATCGTAAAAAAAAGTCGATTAAGATTTGTCATTTTTGGTAGTGATTTTATTCGCCTATTAGATGCACAATGAGTTGGAGAATCTGATAAACCCCACTTCCGGTAGCCTAGCTGCAAGAGAAATGCCTTAAATTGCCGTTTGAAGCTTCAACTTTGGGTTCCCAGTTCACGTTATTTGGGTATCGTAAAAAAAAGTCGATTAAGATTTGTCATTTTTGGTAGTGATTTTATTCGCCTATTAGATGCACAATGAGTTGGAGAATCTGATAAACCCCACTTCCGGTAGCCTAGCTGCAAGAGAAATGCCTTAAATTGCCGTTTGAAGCTTCAACTTTGGGTTCCCAGTTCACGTTATTTGGGTATCGTAAAAAAAAGTCGATTAAGATTTGTCATTTTTGGTAGTGATTTTATTCGCCTATTAGATGCACAATGAGTTGGAGAATCTGATAAACCCCACTTCCGGTAGCCTAGCTGCAAGAGAAATGCCTTAAATTGCCGTTTGAAGCTTCAACTTTGGGTTCCCAGTTCACGTTATTTGGGTATCGTAAAAAAAAGTCGATTAAGATTTGTCATTTTTGGTAGTGATTTTATTCGCCTATTAGATGCACAATGAGTTGGAGAATCTGATAAACCCCACTTCCGGTAGCCTAGCTGCAAGAGAAATGCCTTAAATTGCCGTTTGAAGCTTCAACTTTGGGTTCCCAGTTCACGTTATTTGGGTATCGTAAAAAAAAGTCGATTAAGATTTGTCATTTTTGGTAGTGATTTTATTCGCCTATTAGATGCACAATGAGTTGGAGAATCTGATAAACCCCACTTCCGGTAGCCTAGCTGCAAGAGAAATGCCTTAAATTGCCGTTTGAAGCTTCAACTTTGGGTTCCCAGTTCACGTTATTTGGGTATCGTAAAAAAAAGTCGATTAAGATTTGTCATTTTTGGTAGTGATTTTATTCGCCTATTAGATGCACAATGAGTTGGAGAATCTGATAAACCCCACTTCCGGTAGCCTAGCTGCAAGAGAAATGCCTTAAATTGCCGTTTGAAGCTTCAACTTTGGGTTCCCAGTTCACGTTATTTGGGTATCGTAAAAAAAAGTCGATTAAGATTTGTCATTTTTGGTAGTGATTTTATTCGCCTATTAGATGCACAATGAGTTGGAGAATCTGATAAACCCCACTTCCAGTAGCCTAGCTGCAAGAGAAATGCCTTAAATTGCCGTTTGAAGCTTCAACTTTGGGTTCCCAGTTCACGTTATTTGGGTATCGTAAAAAAAAGTCGATTAAGATTTGTCATTTTTGGTAGTGATTTTATTCGCCTATTAGATGCACAATGAGTTGGAGAATCTGATAAACCCCACTTCCGGTAGCCTAGCTGCAAGAGAAATGCCTTAAATTGCCGTTTGAAGCTTCAACTTTGGGTTCCCAGTTCACGTTATTTGGGTATCGTAAAAAAAAGTCGATTAAGATTTGTCATTTTTGGTAGTGATTTTATTCGCCTATTAGATGCACAATGAGTTGGAGAATCTGATAAACCCCACTTCCGGTAGCCTAGCTGCAAGAGAAATGCCTTAAATTGCCGTTTGAAGCTTCAACTTTGGGTTCCCAGTTCACGTTATTTGGGTATCGTAAAAAAAAGTCGATTAAGATTTGTCATTTTTGGTAGTGATTTTATTCGCCTATTAGATGCACAATGAGTTGGAGAATCTGATAAACCCCACTTCCGGTAGCCTAGCTGCAAGAGAAAAGCCTTAAATTGCCGTTTGAAGCTTCAACTTTGGGTTCCCAGTTCACGTTATTTGGGTATCGTAAAAAAAATTCGATTAAGATTTGTCATTTTTGGTAGTGATTTTATTCGCCTATTAGATGCACAATGAGTTGGAGAATCGAAATGCCTGAAATTGCCGTTTGAAGCTTCAACTTTGGGTTCCCAGTTCACGTTATTTGGGTATCGTAAAAAAAAGTCGATTAAGATTTGTCATTTTTGGTAGTGATTTTATTCGCCTATTAGATGCACAATGAGTTGGAGAATCTGATAAACCCCACTTCCGGTAGCCTAGCTGCAAGAGAAATGCCTTAAATTGCCGTTTGAAGCTTCAACTTTGGGTTCCCAGTTCACGTTATTTGGGTATCGTAAAAAAAAGTCGATTAAGATTTGTCATTTTTGGTAGTGATTTTATTCGCCTATTAGATGCACAATGAGTTGGAGAATCTGATAAACCCCACTTCCGTTAGTCTAGCTGCAAGAGAAATGCCTTAAATTGCCGTTTGAAGCTTCAACTTTGGGTTCCCAGTTCACGTTATTTGGGTATCGTAAAAAAAAGTCGATTAAGATTTGTCATTTTTGGTAGTGATTTTATTCGCCTATTAGATGCACAATGAGTTGGAGAATCAGATAAACCCCACTTCCGGTAGTCTAGCTGCAAGAGAAATGCCTTAAATTGCCGTTTGAAGCTTCAACTTTGGGTTCCCAGTTAACGTTATTTGGGTATCGTAAAAAAAAGTCGATTAAGATTTGTCATTTTTGGTAGTGATTTTATTCGCCTATTAGATGCACAATGAGTTGGAGAATCTGATGAACCCCACTTCCGGTAGCCTAGCTGCAAGAGAAATGCCTTAAATTGCCGTTTGAAGCTTCAACTTTGGGTTCCCAGTTCACGTTATTTGGGTATCGTAAAAAAAATTCGATTAAGATTTGTCATTTTTGGTAGTGATTTTATTCGCCTATTAGATGCACAATGAGTTGGAGAATCTGATAAACCCCACTTCCGGTAGCCTAGCTGCAAGTGAAATGCCTTAAATTGCCGTTTGAAGCTTCAACTTTGGGTTCCCAGTTCACGTTATTTGGGTATCGTAAAAAAAAGTCGATTAAGATTTGTCATTTTTGGTAGTGATTTTATTCGCCTATTAGATGCACAATGAGTTGGAGAATCTGATAAACCCCACTTCCGGTAGCCTAGCTGCAAGAGAAATGCCTTAAATTGCCGTTTGAAGCTTCAACTTTGGGTTCCCAGTTCACGTTATTTGGGTATCGTAAAAAAAAGTCGATTAAGATTTGTCATTTTTGGTAGTGATTTTATTCGCCTATTAGATGCACAATGAGTTGGAGAATCTGATAAACCCCACTTCCGGTAGTCTAGCTGCAAGAGAAATGCCTTAAATTGCCGTTTGAAGCTTCAACTTTGGGTTCCCAGTTCACGTTATTTGGGTATCGTAAAAAAAAGTCGATTAAGATTTGTCATTTTTGGTAGTGATTTTATTCGCCTATTAGATGCACAATGAGTTGGAGAATCTGATAAACCCCACTTCCGGTAGTCTAGCTGCAAGAGAAATGCCTTAAATTGCCGTTTGAAGCTTCAACTTTGGGTTCCCAGTTCACGTTATTTGGGTATCGTAAAAAAAAGTCGATTAAGATTTGTCATTTTTGGTAGTGATTTTATTCGCCTATTAGATGCACAATGAGTTGGAGAATCGAAATGCCTGAAATTGCCGTTTGAAGCTTCAACTTTGGGTTCCCAGTTCACGTTATTTGGGTATCGTAAAAAAAAGTCGATTAAGATTTGTCATTTTTGGTAGTGATTTTATTCGCCTATTAGATGCACAATGAGTTGGAGAATCGAAATGCCTGAAATTGCCGTTTGAAGCTTCAACTTTGGGTTCCCAGTTCACGTTATTTGGGTATCGTAAAAAAAAGTCGATTAAGATTTGTCATTTTTGGTAGTGATTTTATTCGCCTATTAGATGCACAATGAGTTGGAGAATCGAAATGCCTGAAATTGCCGTTTGAAGCTTCAACTTTGGGTTCCCAGTTCACGTTATTTGGGTATCGTAAAAAAAAGTCGATTAAGATTTGTCATTTTTGGTAGTGATTTTATTCGCCTATTAGATGCACAATGAGTTGGAGAATCTGATAAACCCCACTTCCGGTAGCCTAGCTGCAAGAGAAATGCCTTAAATTGCCGTTTGAAGCTTCAACTTTGGGTTCCCAGTTCACGTTATTTGGGTATCGTAAAAAAAAGTCGATTAAGATTTGTCATTTTTGGTAGTGATTTTATTCGCCTATTAGATGCACAATGAGTTGGAGGTTCTGATAAACCCCACTTCCGGTAGCCTAGCTGCAAGGGAAATGCCTTAAATTGCCGTTTGAAGCTTCAACTTTGGGTTCCCAGTTCACGTTATTTGGGTATCGTAAAAAAAAGTCGATTAAGATTTGTCATTTTTGGTAGTGATTTTATTCGCCTATTAGATGCACAATGAGTTGGAGGTTCTGATACACCCCACTTCCGGTAGCCTAGCTGCAAGGGAAATGCCTTAAATTGCCGTTTGAAGCTTCAACTTTGGGTTCCCAGTTCACGTTATTTGGGTATCGTAAAAAAAAGTCGATTAAGATTTGTCATTTTTGGTAGTGATTTTATTCGCCTATTAGATGCACAATGAGTTGGAGAATCTGATAAACCCCACTTCCGGTAGTCTAGCTGCAAGAGAAATGCCTTAAATTGCCGTTTGAAGCTTCAACTTTGGGTTCCCAGTTCACGTTATTTGGGTATCGTAAAAAAAAGTCGATTAAGATTTGTCATTTTTGGTAGTGATTTTATTCGCCTATTAGATGCACAATGAGTTGGAGATTCTGATAAACCCCACTTCCGGTAGCCTAGCTGCAAGGGAAATGCCTTAAATTGCCGTTTGAAGCTTCAACTTTGGGTTCCCAGTTCACGTTATTTGGGTATCGTAAAAAAAAGTCGATTAAGATTTGTCATTTTTGGTAGTGATTTTATACGCCTATTAGATGCACAATGAGTTGGAGAATCTGATAAACCCCACTTCCGGTAGCCTAGCTGCAAGAGAAATGCCTTAAATTGCCGTTTGAAGCTTCAACTTTGGGTTCCCAGTTCACGACATTTGGGTATCGTAAAAAAAAGTCGATTAAGATTTGTCATTTTTGGTAGTGATTTTATTCGCCTATTAGATGCACAATGAGTTGGAGAATCTGATAAACCCCACTTCCGGTAGTCTAGCTGCAAGAGAAATGCCTTAAATTGCCGTTTGAAGCTTCAACTTTGGGTTCCCAGTTCACGTTATTTGGGTATCGTAAAAAAAAGTCGATTAAGATTTGTCATTTTTGGTAGTGATTTTATTCGCCTATTAGATGCACAATGAGTTGGAGATTCTGATAAACCCCACTTCCGGTAGCCTAGCTGCAAGGGAAATGCCTTAAATTGCCGTTTGAAGCTTCAACTTTGGGTTCCCAGTTCACGTTATTTGGGTATCGTAAAAAAAAGTCGATTAAGATTTGTCATTTTTGGTAGTGATTTTATTCGCCTATTAGATGCACAATGAGTTGGAGAATCTGATAAACCCCACTTCCCGTAGCCTAGCTGCAAGAGAAATGCCTTCAATTGCCGTTTGAAGCTTCAACTTTGGGTTCCCAGTTCACGTTATTTGGGTATCGTAAAAAAAAGTCGATTAAGATTTGTCATTTTTGGTAGTGATTTTATTCGCCTATTAGATGCACAATGAGTTGGAGAATCTGATAAACCCCACTTCCGGTAGCCTAGCTGCAAGAGAAATGCCTTAAATTGCCGTTTGAAGCTTCAACTTTGGGTTCCCAGTTCACGTTATTTGGGTATCGTAAAAAAAAGTCGATTAAGATTTGTCATTTTTGGTAGTGATTTTATTCGCCTATTAGATGCACAATGAGTTGGAGGTTCTGATAAACCCCACTTCCGGTAGCCTAGCTGCAAGGGAAATGCCTTAAATTGCCGTTTGAAGCTTCAACTTTGGGTTCCCAGTTCACGTTATTTGGGTATCGTAAAAAAAAGTCGATTAAGATTTGTCATTTTTGGTAGTGATTTTATTCGCCTATTAGATGCACAATGAGTTGGAGAATCTGATAAACCCCACTTCCGGTAGTCTAGCTGCAAGAGAAATGCCTTAAATTGCCGTTTGAAGCTTCAACTTTGGGTTCCCAGTTCACGTTATTTGGGTATCGTAAAAAAAAGTCGATTAAGATTTGTCATTTTTGGTAGTGATTTTATTCGCCTATTAGATGCACAATGAGTTGGAGATTCTGATAAACCCCACTTCCGGTAGCCTAGCTGCAAGGGAAATGCCTTAAATTGCCGTTTGAAGCTTCAACTTTGGGTTCCCAGTTCACGTTATTTGGGTATCGTAAAAAAAAGTCGATTAAGATTTGTCATTTTTGGTAGTGATTTTATTCGCCTATTAGATGCACAATGAGTTGGAGAATCTGATAAACCCCACTTCCGGTAGCCTAGCTGCAAGAGAAATGCCTTCAATTGCCGTTTGAAGCTTCAACTTTGGGTTCCCAGTTCACGTTATTTGGGTATCGTAAAAAAAAGTCGATTAAGATTTGTCATTTTTGGTAGTGATTTTATTCGCCTATTAGATGCACAATGAGTTGGAGAATCTGATAAACCCCACTTCCGGTAGTCTAGCTGCAAGAGAAATGCCTTAAATTCCCGTTTGAAGCTTCAACTTTGGGTTCCCAGTTCACGTTATTTGGGTATCGTAAAAAAAAGTCGATTAAGATTTGTCATTTTTGGTAGTGATTTTATTCGCCTATTAGATGCACAATGAGTTGGAGATTCTGATAAACCCCACTTCCGGTAGCCTAGCTGCAAGGGAAATGCCTTAAATTGCCGTTTGAAGCTTCAACTTTGGGTTCCCAGTTCACGTTATTTGGGTATCGTAAAAAAAAGTCGATTAAGATTTGTCATTTTTGGTCGTGATTTTATTCGCCTATTAGATGCACAATGAGTTGGAGAATCTGATAAACCCCACTTCCGATAGTCTAGCTGCAAGAGAAATGCCTTAAATTGCCGTTTGAAGCTTCAACTTTGGGTTCCCAATTCACGTTATTTGGGTATCGTAAAAAAAAGTCGATTAAGATTTGTCATTTTTGGTACTGATTTTATTCGCCTATTAGATGCACAATGAGTTGGAGATTCTGATAAACCCCACTTCCGGTAGCCTAGCTGCAAGGGAAATGCCTTAAATTGACGTTTGAAGCTTCAACTTTGGGTTCCCAGTTCACGTTATTTGGGTATCGTAAAAAAAAGTCGATTAAGATTTGTCATTTTTGGTAGTGATTTTATTCGCCTATTAGATGCACAATGAGTTGGAGATTCTGATCAACCCCACTTCCGGTAGCCTAGCTGCAAGGGAAATGCCTTAGATTGCCGTTTGAAGCTTCAACTTTGGGTTCCCAGTACACGTTATTTGGGTATCGTAAAAAAAAGTCGATTAAGATTTGTCATTTTTGGTAGTGATTTTATTCGCCTATTAGATGCACAATGAGTTGGAGAATCTGATAAACCCCACTTCCGGTAGCCTAGCTGCAAGGGAAATGCCTTAAATTGCCGTTTGAAGCTTCAACTTTGGGTTCCCAGTTCACGACATTTGGGTATCGTAAAAAAAAGTCGATTAAGATTTGTCATTTTTGGTAGTGATTTTATTCGCCTATTAGATGCACAATGAGTTGGAGATTCTGATAAACCCCACTTCCGGTAGCCTAGCTGCAAGGGAAATGCCTTAAATTGCCGTTTGAAGCTTCAACTTTGGGTTCCCAGTTCACGTTATTTGGGTATCGTAAAAAAAAGTCGATTAAGATTTGTCATTTTTGGTAGTGATTTTATTCGCCTATTAGATGCACAATGAGTTGGAGAATCTGATAAACCCCACTTCCGGTAGCCTAGCTGCAAGGGAAATGCCTTAAATTGCCGTTTGAAGCTTCAACTTTGGGTTCCCAGTTCACGTTATTTGGGTATCGTAAAAAAAAGTCGATTAAGATTTGTCATTTTTGGTAGTGATTTTATTCGCCTATTAGATGCACAATGAGTTGGAGATTCTGATAAACCCCACTTCCGGTAGCCTAGCTGCAAGGGAAATGCCTTAAATTGCCGTTTGAAGCTTCAACTTTGGGTTCCCAGTTCACGTTATTTGGGTATCGTAAAAAAAAGTCGATTAAGATTTGTCATTTTTGGTAGTGATTTCATTCACCTATTAGATGCACAATGAGTTGGAGAATCTGACAAACCCCACTTCCGGTAGCCTAGCTGCAAGGGAAATGCCTTAAATTGCCGTTTGAAGCTTCAACTTTGGGTTCCCAGTTCACGTTATTTGGGTATCGTAAAAAAAAGTCGATTAAGATTTGTCATTTTTGGTAGTGATTTTATTCGCCTATTAGATGCACAATGAGTTGGAGATTCTGATAAACCCCACTTCCGGTAGCCTAGCTGCAAGGGAAATGCCTTAAATTGCCGTTTGAAGCTTCAACTTTGGGTTCCCAGTTCACGTTATTTGGGTATCGTAAAAAAAAGTCGATTAAGATTTGTCATTTTTGGTAGTGATTTTATTCGCCTATTAGATGCACAATGAGTTGGAGAATCTGATAAACCCCACTTCCGGTAGCCTAGCTGCAAGAGAAATGCCTTCAATTGCCGTTTGAAGCTTCAACTTTGGGTTCCCAGTTCACGTTATTTGGGTATCGTAAAAAAAAGTCGATTAAGATTTGTCATTTTTGGTAGTGATTTTATTCGCCTATTAGATGCACAATGAGTTGGAGAATCTGATAAACCCCACTTCCGGTAGCCTAGCTGCAAGAGAAATGCCTTAAATTGCCGTTTGAAGCTTCAACTTTGGGTTCCCAGTTCACGTTATTTGGGTATCGTAAAAAAAAGTCGATTAAGATTTGTCATTTTTGGTAGTGATTTTATTCGCCTATTAGATGCACAATGAGTTGGAGGTTCTGATAAACCCCACTTCCGGTAGCCTAGCTGCAAGGGAAATGCCTTAAATTGCCGTTTGAAGCTTCAACTTTGGGTTCCCAGTTCACGTTATTTGGGTATCGTAAAAAAAAGTCGATTAAGATTTGTCATTTTTGGTAGTGATTTTATTCGCCTATTAGATGCACAATGAGTTGGAGAATCTGATAAACCCCACTTCCGGTAGCCTAGCTGCAAGAGAAATGCCTTAAATTGCCGTTTGAAGCTTCAACTTTGGGTTCCCAGTTCACGTTATTTGGGTATCGTAAAAAAAAGTCGATTAAGATTTGTCATTTTTGGTAGTGATTTTATTCGCCTATTAGATGCACAATGAGTTGGAGAATCTGATAAACCCCACTTCCGGTAGTCTAGCTGCAAGAGAAATGCCTTAAATTGCCGTTTGAAGCTTCAATTTGGGTTCCCAGTTCACGTTATTTGGGTATCGTAAAAAAAAGTCGATTAAGATTTGTCATTTTTGGTAGTGATTTTATTCGCCTATTAGATGCACAATGAGTTGGAGATTCTGATAAACCCCACTTCCGGTAGCCTAGCTGCAAGGGAAATGCCTTAAATTGCCGTTTGAAGCTTCAACTTTGGGTTCCCAGTTCACGTTATTTGGGTATCGTAAAAAAAAGTCGATTAAGATTTGTCATTTTTGGTAGTGATTTTATTCGCCTATTAGATGCACAATGAGTTGGAGAATCTGATAAACCCCACTTCCGATAGTCTAGCTGCAAGAGAAATGCCTTAAATTGCCGTTTGAAGCTTCAACTTTGGGTTCCCAGTTCACGTTATTTGGGTATCGTAAAAAAAAGTCGATTAAGATTTGTCATTTTTGGTAGTGATTTTATTCGCCTATTAGATGCACAATGAGTTGGAGATTCTGATAAACCCCACTTCCGGTAGCCTAGCTGCAAGGGAAATGCCTTAAATTGCCGTTTGAAGCTTCAACTTTGGGTTCCCAGTTCACGTTATTTGGGTATCGTAAAAAAAAGTCGATTAAGATTTGTCATTTTTGGTAGTGATTTTATTCGCCTATTAGATGCACAATGAGTTGGAGAATCTGATAAACCCCACTTCCGGTAGCCTAGCTGCAAGGGAAATGCCTTAAATTGCCGTTTGAAGCTTCAACTTTGGGTTCCCAGTTCACGTTATTTGGGTATCGTAAAAAATAAGTCGATTAAGATTTGTCATTTTTGGTAGTGATTTTATTCGCCTATTAGATGCACAATGAGTTGGAGATTCTGATAAACCCCACTTCCGGTAGCCTAGCTGCAAGGGAAATGCCTTAAATTGCCGTTTGAAGCTTCAACTTTGGGTTCCCAGTTCACGTTATTTGGGTATCGTAAAAAAAAGTCGATTAAGATTTGTCATTTTTGGTAGTGATTTTATTCGCCTATTAGATGCACAATGAGTTGGAGATTCTGATAAACCCCACTTCCGGTAGCCTAGCTGCAAGGGAAATGCCTTAAATTGCCGTTTGAAGCTTCAACTTTGGGTTCCCAGTTCACGTTATTTGGGTATCGTAAAAAAAAGTCGATTAAGATTTGTGATTTTTGGTAGTGATTTTATTCGCCTATTAGATGCACAATGAGTTGGAGATTCTGATAAACCCCACTTCTGGTAGCCTAGCTGCAAGGGAAATGCCTTAAATTGCCGTTTGAAGCTTCAACTTTGGGTTCCCAGTTCACGACATTTGGGTATCGTAAAAAAAAGTCGATTAAGATTTGTCATTTTTGGTAGTGATTTTATTCGCCTATTAGATGCACAATGGGTTGGAGAATCTGATAAACCCCACTTCCGGTAGCCTAGCTGCAAGGGAAATGCCTTAAATTGCCGTTTGAAGCTTCAACTTTGGGTTCCCAGTTCACGTTATTTGGGTATCGTAAAAAAAAGTCGATTAAGATTTATCATTTTTGGTAGTGATTTTATTCGCCTATTAGATGCACAATGAGTTGGAGATTCTGATAAACCCCACTTCCGGTAGCCTAGCTGCAAGGGAAATGCCTTAAATTGCCGTTTGAAGCTTCAACTTTGGGTTCCCAGTTCACGTTATTTGGGTATCGTAAAAAAAAGTCGATTAAGATTTGTCATTTTTGGTAGTGATTTTATTCGCCTATTAGATGCACAATGAGTTGGAGAATCTGATAAACCCCACTTCCGGTAGCCTAGCTGCAAGAGAAATGCCTTAAATTGCCGTTTGAAGCTTCAACTTTGGGTTCCCAGTTCACGACATTTGGGTATCGTAAAAAAAAGTCGATTAAGATTTGTCATTTTTGGTAGTGATTTTATTCGCCTATTAGATGCACAATGGGTTGGAGAATCTGATAAACCCCACTTCCGGTAGTCTAGCTGCAAGAGAAATGCCTTAAATTGCCGTTTGAAGCTTCAACTTTGGGTTCCCAGTTCACGTTATTTGGGTATCGTAAAAAAAATTCGATTAAGATTTGTCATTTTTGGTAGTGATTTTATTCGCCTATTAGATGCACAATGAGTTGGAGAATCTGATAAACCCCACTTCCGGTAGCCTAGCTGCAAGTGAAATGCCTTAAATTGCCGTTTGAACCTTCAACTTTGGGTTCCCAGTTCACGTTATTTGGGTATCGTAAAAAAAAGTCGATTAAGATTTGTCATTTTTGGTAGTCATTTTATTCGCCTATTAGGTGCACAATGAGTTGGAGATTCTGATAAACCCCACTTCCGGTAGCCTAGCTGCAAGGGAAATGCCTTAAATTGCCGTTTGAAGCTTCAACTTTGGGTTCCCAGTTCAAGTTATTTGGGTATCGTAAAAAAAAGTCGATTAAGATTTGTCATTTTTGGTAGTGATTTTATTCGCCTATTAGATGCACAATGAGTTGGAGAATCTGATAAACCCCACTTCCGGTAGCCTAGCTGCAAGAGAAATGCCTTAAATTGCCGTTTGAAGCTTCAACTTTGGGTTCCCAGTTGTATCGTAAAAAAAAGTCGATTAAGATTTGTCATTTTTGGTAGTGATTTTATTCGCCTATTAGATGCACAATGAGTTGGAGATTCTGATAAACCCCACTTCCGGTAGCCTAGCTGCAAGGGAAATGCCTTAAATTGCCGTTTGAAGCTTCAACTTTGGGTTCCCAGTTCACGTTATTTGGGTATCGTAAAAAAAAGTCGATTAACATTTGTCATTTTTGGTAGTGATTTTATTCGCCTATTAGATGCACAATGAGTTGGAGATTCTGATAAACCCCACTTCCGGTAGCCTAGCTGCAAGGGAAATGCCTTAAATTGCCGTTTGAAGCTTCAACTTTGGGTTCCCAATTCACGTTATTTGGGTATCGTAAAAAAAAGTCGATTAAGATTTGTCATTTTTGGTAGTGATTTTATTCGCCTATTAGATGCACAATGAGTTGGAGAATCTGATAAACCCCACTTCCGGTAGCCTAGCTGCAAGTGAAATGCCTTAAATTGCCGTTTGAACCTTCAACTTTGGGTTCCCAGTTCACGTTATTTGGGTATCGTAAAAAAAAGTCGATTAAGATTTGTCATTTTTGGTAGTGATTTTATTCGCCTATTAGATGCACAATGAGTTGGAGATTCTGATAAACCCCACTTCCGGTAGCCTAGCTGCAAGGGAAATGCCTTAAATTGCCGTTTGAAGCTTCAACTTTGGGTTCCCAGTTCACGACATTTGGGTATCGTAAAAAAAAGTCGATTAAGATTTGTCATTTTTGGTAGTGATTTTATTCGCCTATTAGATGCACAATGAGTTGGAGAATCTGATAAACCCCACTTCCGGTAGTCTAGCTGCAAGAGAAATGCCTTAAATTGCCGTTTGAAGCTTCAACTTTGGGTTCCCAGTTCACGTTATTTGGGTATCGTAAAAAAAAGTCGATTAAGATTTGTCATTTTTGGTAGTGATTTTATTCGCCTATTAGATGCACAATGAGTTGGAGAATCTGATAAATCCCACTTCCGGTAGTCTAGCTGCAAGAGAAATGCCTTAAATTGCCGTTTGAAGCTTCAACTTTGGGTTCCCAGTTCACGTTATTTGGGTATCGTAAAAAAAAGTCGATTAAGATTTGTCATTTTTGGTAGTGATTTTATTCGCCTATTAGATGCACAATGAGTTGGAGAATCTGATAAACCCCACTTCCGGTAGCCTAGCTGCAAGAGAAATGCCTTAAATTGCCGTTTGAAGCTTCAACTTTGGGTTCCCAGTTCACGACATTTGGGTATCGTAAAAAAAAGTCGATTAAGATTTGTCATTTTTGGTAGTGATTTTATTCGCCTATTAGATGCACAATGAGTTGGAGATTCTGATAAACCCCACTTCCGGTAGCCTAGCTGCAAGGGAAATGCCTTAAATTGCCGTTTGAAGCTTCAACTTTGGGTTCCCAGTTCACGTTATTTGGGTATCGTAAAAAAAAGTCGATTAAGATTTGTCATTTTTGGTAGTGATTTTATTCGCCTATTAGATGCACAATGAGTTGGAGAATCTGATAAACCCCACTTCCGGTAGCCTAGCTGCAAGGGAAATGCCTTAAATTGCCGTTTGAAGCTTCAACTTTGGGTTCCCAGTTCACGTTATTTGGGTATCGTAAAAAAAAGTCGATTAAGATTTGTCATTTTTGGTAGTGATTTTATTCGCCTATTAGATGCACAATGAGTTGGAGATTCTGATAAACCCCACTTCCGGTAGCCTAGCTGCAAGGGAAATGCCTTATATTGCCGTTTGAAGCTTCAACTTTGGGTTCCCAGTTCACGTTATTTGGGTATCGTAAAAAAAAGTCGATTAAGATTTGTCATTTTTGGTAGTGATTTTATTCGCCTATTAGATGCACAATGAGTTGGAGAATCTGATAAAACCCACTTCCGGTAGCCTAGCTGCAAGTGAAATGCCTTAAATTGCCGTTTGAACCTTCAACTTTGGGTTCCCAGTTCACGTTATTTGGGTATCGTAAAAAAAAGTCGATTAAGATTTGTCATTTTTGGTAGTGATTTTATTCGCCTATTAGATGCACAATGAGTTGGAGATTCTGATAAACCCCACTTCCGGTAGCCTAGCTGCAAGGGAAATGCCTTAAATTGCCGTTTGAAGCTTCAACTTTGGGTTCCCAGTTCACGACATTTGGGTATCGTAAAAAAAAGTCGATTAAGATTTGTCATTTTTGGTAGTGATTTTATTCGCCTATTAGATGCACAATGAGTTGGAGAATCTGATAAACCCCACTTCCGGTAGTCTAGCTGCAAGAGAAATGCCTTAAATTGCCGTTTGAAGCTTCAACTTTGGGTTCCCAGTTGTATCGTAAAAAAAAAGTCGATTAAGATTTGTCATTTTTGGTAGTGATTTTATTCGCCTATTAGATGCACAATGAGTTGGAGAATCTGATAAACCCCACTTCCGGTAGCCTAGCTGCAAGAGAAATGCCTTAAATTGCCGTTTGAAGCTTCAACTTTGGGTTCCCAGTTCACGACATTTGGGTATCGTAAAAAAAAGTCGATTAAGATTTGTCATTTTTGGTAGTGATTTTATTCGCCTATTAGATGCACAATGAGTTGGAGAATCTGATAAACCCCACTTACGGTAGCCTAGCTGCAAGAGAAATGCCTTAAATTGCCGTTTGAAGCTTCAACTTTGGGTTCCCAGTTCACGACATTTGGGTATCGTAAAAAAAAGTCGATTAAGATTTGTCATTTTTGGTAGTGATTTTATTCGCCTATTAGATGCACAATGAGTTGGAGAATCTGATAAACCCCACTTCCGGTAGTCTAGCTGCAAGAGAAATGCCTTAAATTGCCGTTTGAAGCTTCAACTTTGGGTTCCCAGTTCACGTTATTTGGGTATCGTAAAAAAAAGTCGATTAAGATTTGTCATTTTTGGTAGTGATTTTATTCGCCTATTAGATGCACAATGAGTTGGAGAATCTGATAAACCCCACTTCCGGTAGCCTAGCTGCAAGGGAAATGCCTTAAATTGCCGTTTGAAGCTTCAACTTTGGGTTCCCAGTTCACGTTATTTGGGTATCGTAAAAAAATGTCGATTAAGATTTGTCATTTTTGGTAGTGATTTTATTCGCCTATTAGATGCACAATGAGTTGGAGAATCTGATAAACCCCACTTCCGGTAGCCTAGCTGCAAGAGAAATGCCTTAAATTGCCGTTTGAAGCTTCAACTTTGGGTTCCCAGTTCACGACATTTGGGTATCGTAAAAAAAAGTTGATTAAGATTTGTCATTTTTGGTAGTGATTTTATTCGCCTATTAGATGCACAATGAGTTGGAGAATCTGATAAACCCCACTTCCGGTAGTCTAGCTGCAAGAGAAATGCCTTAAATTGCCGTTTGAAGCTTCAACTTTGGGTTCCCAGTTCACGTTATTTGGGTATCGTAAAAAAAAGTCGATTAAGATTTGTCATTTTTGGTAGGGATTTTATTCGCCTATTAGATGCACAATGAGTTCGAGAATCTGATAAACCCCACTTCCGGTAGCCTAGCTGCAAGAGAAGTGCCTTAAATTGCCGTTTGAAGCTTCAACTTTGGGTTCCCAGTTCACGACATTTGGGTATCGTTAAAAAAAGTCGATTAAGATTTGTCATTTTTGGTAGTGATTTTATTCGCCTATTAGATGCACAATGAGTTGGAGAATCTGATAAACCCCACTTCCGGTAGCCTAGCTGCAAGAGAAATGCCTTAAATTGCCGTTTGAAGCTTCAACTTTGGGTTCCCAGTTCACGACATTTGGGTATCGTAAAAAAAAGTCGATTAAGATTTGTCATTTTTGGTAGTGATTTTATTCGCCTATTAGATGCACAATGAGTTGGAGAATCTGATAAACCCCACTTCCGGTAGCCTAGCTGCAAGAGAAATGCCTTAAATTGCCGTTTGAAGCTTCAACTTTGGGTTCCCAGTTCACGACATTTGGGTATCGTAAAAAAAAGTCGATTAAGATTTGTCATTTTTGGTAGTGATTTTATTCGCCTATTAGATGCACAATGAGTTGGAGAATCTGATAAACCCCACTTCCGGTAGTCTAGCTGCAAGAGAAATGCCTTAAATTGCCGTTTGAAGCTTCAACTTTGGGTTCCCAGTTCACCTTATTTGGGTATCGTAAAAAAAAGTCGATTAAGATTTGTCATTTTTGGTAGTGATTTTATTCGCCTATTAGATGCACAATGAGTTGGAGAATCTGATAAACCCCACTTCCGGTAGCCTAGCTGCAAGAGAAATGCCTTAAATTGCCGTTTGAAGCTTCAACTTTGGGTTCCCAGTTCACGTTATTTGGGTATCGTAAAAAAAAGTCGATTAAGATTTGTCATTTTTGGTAGTGATTTTATTCGCCTATTAGATGCACAATGAGTTGGAGAATCTGATAAACCCCACTTCCGGTAGCCTAGCTGCAAGAGAAATGCCTTAAATTGCCGTTTGAAGCTTCAACTTTGTGTTCCCAGTTCACGACATTTGGGTATCGTAAAAAAAAGTCGATTAAGATTTGTCATTTTTGGTAGTGATTTTATTCGCCTATTAGATGCACAATGAGTTGGAGAATCTGATAAACCCCACTTCCGGTAGTCTAGCTGCAAGAGAAATGCCTTAAATTGCCGTTTGAAGCTTCAACTTTGGGTTCCCAGTTCACGTTATTTGGGTATCGTAAAAAAAAGTCGATTAAGATTTGTCATTTTTGGTAGTGATTTTATTCGCCTATTAGATGCACAATGAGTTGGAGAATCTGATAAACCCCACTTCCGGTAGCCTAGCTGCAAGGGAAATGCCTTAAATTGCCGTTTGAAGCTTCAACTTTGGGTTCCCAGTTCACGTTATTTGGGTATCGTAAAAAAAAGTCGCTGAAGATTTGTCATTTTTGGTAGTGATTTTATTCGCCTATTAGATGCACAATGAGTTGGAGAATCTGATAAACCCCACTTCCGGTAGCCTAGCTGCAAGAGAAATGCCTTAAATTGCCGTTTGAAGCTTCAACTTTGGGTTCCCAGTTCACGACATTTGGGTATCGTAAAAAAAAGTCGATTAAGATTTGTCATTTTTGGTAGTGATTTTATTCGCCTATTAGATGCACAATGAGTTGGAGAATCTGATAAACCCCACTTCCGGTAGTCTAGCTGCAAGAGAAATGCCTTAAATTGCCGTTTGAAGCTTCAACTTTGGGTTCCCAGTTCACGTTATTTGGGTATCGTAAAAAAAAGTCGATTAAGATTTGTCATTTTTGGTAGTGATTTTATTCGCCTATTAGATGCACAATGAGTTGGAGAATCTGATAAACCCCACTTCCGGTAGCCTAGCTGCAAGAGAAATGCCTTAAATTGCCGTTTGAAGCTTCAACTTTGGGTTCCCAGTTCACGACATTTGGGTATCGTAAAAAAAAGTCGATTAAGATTTGTCATTTTTGGTAGTGATTTTATTCGCCTATTAGATGCACAATGAGTTGGAGAATCTGATAAACCCCACTTCCGGTAGTCTAGCTGCAAGAGAAATGCCTTAAATTGCCGTTTGAAGCTTCAACTTTGGGTTCCCAGTTCACCTTATTTGGGTATCGTAAAAAAAAGTCGATTAAGATTTGTCATTTTTGGTAGTGATTTTATTCGCCTATTAGATGCACAATGAGTTGGAGAATCTGATAAACCCCACTTCCGGTAGCCTAGCTGCAAGAGAAATGCCTTAAATTGCCGTTTGAAGCTTCAACTTTGGGTTCCCAGTTCACGTTATTTGGGTATCGTAAAAAAAAGTCGATTAAGATTTGTCATTTTTGGTAGTGATTTTATTCGCCTATTAGATGCACAATGAGTTGGAGAATCTGATAAACCCCACTTCCGGTAGCCTAGCTGCAAGAGAAATGCCTTAAATTGCCGTTTGAAGCTTCAACTTTGTGTTCCCAGTTCACGACATTTGGGTATCGTAAAAAAAAGTCGATTAAGATTTGTCATTTTTGGTAGTGATTTTATTCGCCTATTAGATGCACAATGAGTTGGAGAATCTGATAAACCCCACTTCCGGTAGTCTAGCTGCAAGAGAAATGCCTTAAATTGCCGTTTGAAGCTTCAACTTTGGGTTCCCAGTTCACGTTATTTGGGTATCGTAAAAAAAAGTCGATTAAGATTTGTCATTTTTGGTAGTGATTTTATTCGCCTATTAGATGCACAATGAGTTGGAGAATCTGATAAACCCCACTTCCGGTAGCCTAGCTGCAAGGGAAATGCCTTAAATTGCCGTTTGAAGCTTCAACTTTGGGTTCCCAGTTCACGTTATTTGGGTATCGTAAAAAAAAGTCGCTGAAGATTTGTCATTTTTGGTAGTGATTTTATTCGCCTATTAGATGCACAATGAGTTGGAGAATCTGATAAACCCCACTTCCGGTAGCCTAGCTGCAAGAGAAATGCCTTAAATTGCCGTTTGAAGCTTCAACTTTGGGTTCCCAGTTCACGACATTTGGGTATCGTAAAAAAAAGTCGATTAAGATTTGTCATTTTTGGTAGTGATTTTATTCGCCTATTAGATGCACAATGAGTTGGAGAATCTGATAAACCCCACTTCCGGTAGTCTAGCTGCAAGAGAAATGCCTTAAATTGCCGTTTGAAGCTTCAACTTTGGGTTCCCAGTTCACGTTATTTGGGTATCGTAAAAAAAAGTCGATTAAGATTTGTCATTTTTGGTAGTGATTTTATTCGCCTATTAGATGCACAATGAGTTGGAGAATCTGATAAACCCCACTTCCGGTAGCCTAGCTGCAAGAGAAATGCCTTAAATTGCCGTTTGAAGCTTCAACTTTGGGTTCCCAGTTCACGACATTTGGGTATCGTAAAAAAAAGTCGATTAAGATTTGTCATTTTTGGTAGTGATTTTATTCGCCTATTAGATGCACAATGAGTTGGAGAATCTGATAAACCCCACTTCCGGTAGTCTAGCTGCAAGAGAAATGCCTTAAATTGCCGTTTGAAGCTTCAACTTTGGGTTCCCAGTTCACGTTATTTGGGTATCGTAAAAAAAAGTCGATTAAGATTTGTCATTTTTGGTAGTGATTTTATTCGCCTATTAGATGCACAATGAGTTGGAGAATCTGATAAACCCCACTTCCGGTAGCCTAGCTGCAAGAGAAATGCCTTAAATTGCCGTTTGAAGCTTCAACTTTGGGTTCCCAGTTCACGACATTTGGGTATCGTAAAAAAAAGTCGATTAAGATTTGTCATTTTTGGTAGTGATTTTATTCGCCTATTAGATGCACAATGAGTTGGAGAATCTGATAAACCCCACTTCCGGTAGTCTAGCTGCAAGAGAAATGCCTTAAATTGCCGTTTGAAGCTTCAACTTTGGGTTCCCAGTTCACGTTATTTGGGTATCGTAAAAAAAAGTCGATTAAGATTTGTCATTTTTGGTAGTGATTTTATTCGCCTATTAGATGCACAATGAGTTGGAGAATCTGATAAACCCCACTTCCGGTAGCCTAGCTGCAAGGGAAATGCCTTAAATTGCCGTTTGAAGCTTCAACTTTGGGTTCCCAGTTCACGTTATTTGGGTATCGTAAAAAAAAGTCGATTAAGATTTGTCATTTTTGGTAGTGATTTTATTCGCCTATTAGATGCACAATGAGTTGGAGAATCTGATAAACCCCACTTCCGGTAGCCTAGCTGCAAGAGAAATGCCTTAAATTGCCGTTTGAAGCTTCAACTTTGGGTTCCCAGTTCACGACATTTGGGTATCGTAAAAAAAAGTCGATTAAGATTTGTCATTTTTGGTAGTGATTTTATTCGCCTATTAGATGCACAATGAGTTGGAGAATCTGATAAACCCCACTTCCGGTAGCCTAGCTGCAAGAGAAATGCCTTAAATTGCCGTTTGAAGCTTCAACTTTGGGTTCCCAGTTCACGACATTTGGGCATCGTAAAAAAAAGTCGATTAAGATTTGTCATTTTTGGTAGTGATTTTATTCGCCTATTAGATGCACAATGAGTTGGAGAATCTGATAAACCCCACTTCCGGTAGTCTAGCTGCAAGAGAAATGCCTTAAATTGCCGTTTGAAGCTTCAACTTTGGGTTCCCAGTTCACGTTATTTGGGTATCGTAAAAAAAAGTCGATTAAGATTTGTCATTTTTGGTAGTGATTTTATTCGCCTATTAGATGCACAATGAGTTGGAGAATCTGATAAACCCCACTTCCGGTAGCCTAGCTGCAAGAGAAATGCCTTAAATTGCCGTTTGAAGCTTCAACTTTGGGTTCCCAGTTCACGACATTTGGGTATCGTAAAAAAAAGTCGATTAAGATTTGTCATTTTTGGTAGTGATTTTATTCGCCTATTAGATGCACAATGAGTTGGAGAATCTGATAAACCCCACTTCCGGTAGTCTAGCTGCAAGAGAAATGCCTTAAATTGCCGTTTGAAGCTTCAACTTTGGGTTCCCAGTTCACGTTATTTGGGTATCGTAAAAAAAAGTCGATTAAGATTTGTCATTTTTGGTAGTGATTTTATTCGCCTATTAGATGCACAATGAGTTGGAGAATCTGATAAACCCCACTTCCGGTAGCCTAGCTGCAAGAGAAATGCCTTAAATTGCCGTTTGAAGCTTCAACTTTGGGTTCCCAGTTCACGACATTTGGGTATCGTAAAAAAAAGTCGATTAAGATTTGTCATTTTTGGTAGTGATTTTATTCGCCTATTAGATGCACAATGAGTTGGAGAATCTGATAAACCCCACTTCCGGTAGTCTAGCTGCAAGAGAAATGCCTTAAATTGCCGTTTGAAGCTTCAACTTTGGGTTCCCAGTTCACGTTATTTGGGTATCGTAAAAAAAAGTCGATTAAGATTTGTCATTTTTGGTAGTGATTTTATTCGCCTATTAGATGCACAATGAGTTGGAGAATCTGATAAACCACACTTCCGGTAGCCTAGCTGCAAGGGAAATGCCTTAAATTGCCGTTTGAAGCTTCAACTTTGGGTTCCCAGTTCACGTTATTTGGGTATCGTAAAAAAAAGTCGATTAAGATTTGTCATTTTTGGTAGTGATTTTATTCGCCTATTAGATGCACAATGAGTTGGAGAATCTGATAAACCCCACTTCCGGTAGCCTAGCTGCAAGAGAAATGCCTTAAATTGCCGTTTGAAGCTTCAACTTTGGGTTCCCAGTTCACGTTATTTGGGTATCGTAAAAAAAAGTCGATTAAGATTTGTCATTTTTGGTAGTGATTTTATTCGCCTATTAGATGCACAATGAGTTGGAGAATCTGATAAACCCCACTTCCGGTAGCCTAGCTGCAAGAGAAATGCCTTAAATTGCCGTTTGAAGCTTCAACTTTGGGTTCCCAGTTCACGACATTTGGGTATCGTAAAAAAAAGTCGATTAAGATTTGTCATTTTTGGTAGTGATTTTATTCGCCTATTAGATGCACAATGAGTTGGAGAATCTGATAAACCCCACTTCCGGTAGCCTAGCTGCAAGAGAAATGCCTTAAATTGCCGTTTGAAGCTTCAACTTTGGGTTCCCAGTTCACGACATTTGGGCATCGTAAAAAAAAGTCGATTAAGATTTGTCATTTTTGGTAGTGATTTTATTCGCCTATTAGATGCACAATGAGTTGGAGAATCTGATAAACCCCACTTCCGGTAGTCTAGCTGCAAGAGAAATGCCTTAAATTGCCGTTTGAAGCTTCAACTTTGGGTTCCCAGTTCACGTTATTTGGGTATCGTAAAAAAAAGTCGATTAAGATTTGTCATTTTTGGTAGTGATTTTATTCGCCTATTAGATGCACAATGAGTTGGAGAATCTGATAAACCCCACTTCCGGTAGCCTAGCTGCAAGAGAAATGCCTTAAATTGCCGTTTGAAGCTTCAACTTTGGGTTCCCAGTTCACGACATTTGGGTATCGTAAAAAAAAGTCGATTAAGATTTGTCATTTTTGGTAGTGATTTTATTCGCCTATTAGATGCACAATGAGTTGGAGAATCTGATAAACACCACTTCCGGTAGTCTAGCTGCAAGAGAAATGCCTTAAATTGCCGTTTGAAGCTTCAACTTTGGGTTCCCAGTTCACGACATTTGGGTATCGTAAAAAAAAGTCGATTAAGATTTGTCATTTTTGGTAGTGATTTTATTCGCCTATTAGATGCACAATGAGTTGGAGAATCTGATAAACCCCACTACCGGTAGCCTAGCTGCAAGAGAAATGCCTTAAATTGCCGTTTGAAGCTTCAACTTTGGGTTCCCAGTTCACGACATTTGGGTATCGTAAAAAAAAGTCGATTAAGATTTGTCATTTTTGGTAGTGATTTTATTCGCCTATTAGATGCACAATGAGTTGGAGAATCTGATAAACCCCACTTCCGGTAGTCTAGCTGCAAGAGAAATGCCTTAAATTGCCGTTTGAAGCTTCAACTTTGGGTTCCCAGTTCACGTTATTTGGGTATCGTAAAAAAAAAGTCGATTAAGATTTGTCATTTTTGGTAGTGATTTTATTCGCCTATTAGATGCACAATGAGTTGGAGAATCTGATAAACCCCACTTCCGGTAGCCTAGTTGCAAGGGAAATGCCTTAAATTGCCGTTTGAAGCTTCAACTTTGGGTTCCCAGTTCACGACATTTGGGTATCGTAAAAAAAAGTCGATTAAGATTTGTCATTTTTGGTAGTGATTTTATTCGCCTATTAGATGCACAATGAGTTGGAGAATCTGATAAACACCACTTCCGGTAGTCTAGCTGCAAGAGAAATGCCTTAAATTGCCGTTTGAAACTTCAACTTTGGGTTCCCAGTTCACGTTATTGGGTATCGTAAAAAAAAGTCGATTAAGATTTGTCATTTTTGGTAGTGATTTTATTCGCCTATTAGATGCACAATGAGTTGGAGAATCTGATAAACCCCACTTCCGGTAGCCTAGCTGCAAGAGAAATGCCTTAAATTGCCGTTTGAAGCTTCAACTTTGGGTTCCCAGTTCACGTTATTTGGGTATCGTAAAAAAAAGTCGATTAAGATTTGTCATTTTTGGTAGTGATTTTATTCGCCTATTAGATGCACAATGAGTTGGAGAATCTGATAAACCCCACTTCCGGTAGCCTAGCTGCAAGGGAAATGCCTTAAATTGCCGTTTGAAGCTTCAACTTTGGGTTCCCAGTTCACGTTATTTGGGTATCGTAAAAAAAAGTCGATTAAGATTTGTCATTTTTGGTAGTGATTTTATTCGCCTATTAGATGCACAATGAGTTGGAGAATCTGATAAACCCCACTTCCGGTAGCCTAGCTGCAAGAGAAATGCCTTAAATTGCCGTTTGAAGCTTCAACTTTGGGTTCCCAGTTCACGACATTTGGGTATCGTAAAAAAAAGTCGATTAAGATTTGTCATTTTTGGTAGTGATTTTATTCGCCTATTAGATGCACAATGAGTTGGAGAATCTGATAAACCCCACTTCCGGTAGCCTAGCTGCAAGAGAAATGCCTTAAATTGCCGTTTGAAGCTTCAACTTTGGGTTCCCAGTTCACGACATTTGGGTATCGTAAAAAAAAGTCGATTAAGATTTGTCATTTTTGGTAGTGATTTTATTCGCCTATTAGATGCACAATGAGTTGGAGAATCTGATAAACCCCACTTCCGGTAGTCTAGCTGCAAGAGAAATGCCTTAAATTGCCGTTTGAAGCTTCAACTTTGGGTTCCCAGTTCACGTTATTTGGGTATCGTAAAAAAAAGTCGATTAAGATTTGTCATTTTTGGTAGTGATTTTATTCGCCTATTAGATGCACAATGAGTTGGAGAATCTGATAAACCCCACTTCCGGTAGCCTAGCTGCAAGAGAAATGCCTTAAATTGCCGTTTGAAGCTTCAACTTTGGGTTCCCAGTTCACGACATTTGGGTATCGTAAAAAAAAGTCGATTAAGATTTGTCATTTTTGGTAGTGATTTTATTCGCCTATTAGATGCACAATGAGTTGGAGAATCTGATAAACCCCACTTGCGGTAGCCTAGCTGCAAGAGAAATGCCTTAAATTGCCGTTTGAAGCTTCAACTTTGGGTTCCCAGTTCACGACATTTGGGTATCGTAAAAAAAAGTCGATTAAGATTTGTCATTTTTGGTAGTGATTTTATTCGCCTATTAGATGCACAATGAGTTGGAGAATCTGATAAACCCCACTACCGGTAGCCTAGCTGCAAGAGAAATGCCTTAAATTGCCGTTTGAAGCTTCAACTTTGGGTTCCCAGTTCACGACATTTGGGTATCGTAAAAAAAAGTCGATTAAGATTTGTCATTTTTGGTAGTGATTTTATTCGCCTATTAGATGCACAATGAGTTGGAGAATCTGATAAATCCCACTTCCGGTAGTCTAGCTGCAAGAGAAATGCCTTAAATTGCCGTTTGAAGCTTCAACTTTGGGTTCCCAGTTCACGTTATTTGGGTATCGTAAAAAAAAGTCGATTAAGATTTGTCATTTTTGGTAGTGATTTTATTCGCCTATTAGATGCACAATGAGTTGGAGAATCTGATAAACCCCACTTCCGGTAGCCTAGCTGCAAGGGAAATGCCTTAAATTGCCGTTTGAAGCTTCAACTTTGGGTTCCCAGTTCACGACATTTGGGTATCGTAAAAAAAAGTCGATTAAGATTTGTCATTTTTGGTAGTGATTTTATTCGCCTATTAGATGCACAATGAGTTGGAGAATCTGATAAACCCCACTTCCGGTAGCCTAGCTGCAAGAGAAATGCCTTAAATTGCCGTTTGAAGCTTCAACTTTGGGTTCCCAGTTCACGTTATTTGGGTATCGTAAAAAAAAGTCGATTAAGATTTGTCATTTTTGGTAGTGATTTTATTCGCCTATTAGATGCACAATGAGTTGGAGAATCTGATAAACCCCACTTCCGGTAGCCTAGCTGCAAGGGAAATGCCTTAAATTGCCGTTTGAAGCTTCAACTTTGGGTTCCCAGTTCACGACATTTGGGTATCGTAAAAAAAAGTCGATTAAGATTTGTCATTTTTGGTAGTGATTTTATTCGCCTATTAGATGCACAATGAGTTGGAGAATCTGATAAACCCCACTTCCGGTAGCCTAGCTGCAAGAGAAATGCCTTAAATTGCCGTTTGAAGCTTCAACATTGGGTTCCCAGTTCACGACATTTGGGTATCGTAAAAAAAAGTCGATTAAGATTTGTCATTTTTGGTAGTGATTTTATTCGCCTATTAGATGCACAATGAGTTGGAGAATCTGATAAACCCCACTTCCGGTAGCCTAGCTGCAAGAGAAATGCCTTAAATTGCCGTTTGAAGCTTCAACTTTGGGTTCCCAGTTCACGACATTTGGGTATCGTAAAAAAAAGTCGATTAAGATTTGTCATTTTTGGTAGTGATTTTATTCGCCTATTAGATGCACAATGAGTTGGAGAATCTGATAAACCCCACTTCCGGTAGCCTAGCTGCAAGAGAAATGCCTTAAATTGCCGTTTGAAGCTTCAACATTGGGTTCCCAGTTCACGATATTTGGGTATCGTAAAAAAAAGTCGATTAAGATTTGTCATTTTTGGTAGTGATTTTATTCGCCTATTAGATGCACAATGAGTTGGAGAATCTGATAAACCCCACTTCCGGTAGCCTAGCTGCAAGAGAAATGCCTTAAATTGCCGTTTGAAGCTTCAACTTTGGGTTCCCAGTTCACGACATTTGGGTATCGTAAAAAAAAGTCGATTAAGATTTGTCATTTTTGGTAGTGATTTTATTCGCCTATTAGATGCACAATGAGTTGGAGAATCTGATAAACCCCACTTCCAGTAGTCTAGCTGCAAGAGAAATGCCTTAAATTGCCGTTTGAAGCTTCAACTTTGGGTTCCCAGTTCACGTTATTTGGGTATCGTAAAAAAAAGTCGATTAAGATTTGTCATTTTTGGTAGTGATTTTATTCGCCTATTAGATGCACAATGAGTTGGAGAATCTGATAAACCCCACTTCCGGTAGCCTAGCTGCAAGGGAAATGCCTTAAATTGCCGTTTGAAGCTTCAACTTTGGGTTCCCAGTTCACGACATTTGGGTATCGTAAAAAAAAGTCGATTAAGATTTGTCATTTTTGGTAGTGATTTTATTCGCCTATTAGATGCACAATGAGTTGGAGAATCTGATAAACCCCACTTCCGGTAGCCTAGCTGCAAGAGAAATGCCTTAAATTGCCGTTTGAAGCTTCAACTTTGGGTTCCCAGTTCACGTTATTTGGGTATCGTAAAAAAAAGTCGATTAAGATTTGTCATTTTTGGTAGTGATTTTATTCGCCTATTAGATGCACAATGAGTTGGAGAATCTGATAAACCCCACTTCCGGTAGCCTAGCTGCAAGAGAAATGCCTTAAATTGCCGTTTGAAGCTTCAACTTTGGGTTCCCAGTTCACGACATTTGGGTATCGTAAAAAAAAGTCGATTAAGATTTGTCATTTTTGGTAGTGATTTTATTCGCCTATTAGATGCACAATGAGTTGGAGAATCTGATAAACCCCACTTCCGGTAGCCTAGCTGCAAGGGAAATGCCTTAAATTGCCGTTTGAAGCTTCAACTTTGGGTTCCCAGTTCACGACATTTGGGTATCGTAAAAAAAAAGTCGATTAAGATTTGTCATTTTTGGTAGTGATTTTATTCGCCTATTAGATGCACAATGAGTTGGAGAATCTGATAAACCCCACTTCCGGTAGCCTAGCTGCACGGGAAATGCCTTAAATTGCCGTTTGAAGCTTCAACTTTGGGTTCCCAGTTCACGACATTTGGGTATCGTAAAAAAAAGTCGATTAAGATTTGTCATTTTTGGTAGTGATTTTATTCGCCTATTAGATGCACAATGAGTTGGAGAATCTGATAAACCCCACTTCCGGTAGCCTAGCTGCAAGGGAAATGCCTTAAATTGCCGTTTGAAGCTTCAACTTTGGGTTCCCAGTTCACGACATTTGGGTATCGTAAAAAAAAGTCGATTAAGATTTGTCATTTTTGGTAGTGATTTTATTCGCCTATTAGATGCACAATGAGTTGGAGAATCTGATAAACCCCACTTCCGGTAGCCTAGCTGCAAGAGAAATGCCTTAAATTGCCGTTTGAAGCTTCAACTTTGGGTTCCCAGTTCACGACATTTGGGTATCGTAAAAAAAAGTCGATTAAGATTTGTCATTTTTGGTAGTGATTTTATTCGCCTATTAGATGCACAATGAGTTGGAGAATCTGATAAACCCCACTTCCGGTAGTCTAGCTGCAAGAGAAATGCCTTAAATTGCCGTTTGAAGCTTCAACTTTGGGTTCCCAGTTCACGTTATTTGGGTATCGTAAAAAAATGTCGATTAAGATTTGTCATTTTTGGTAGTGATTTTATTCGCCTATTAGATGCACAATGAGTTGGAGAATCTGATAAAACCCACTTCCGGTAGCCTAGCTGCAAGGGAAATGCCTTAAATTGCCGTTTGAAGCTTCAACTTTGGGTTCCCAGTTCACGACATTTGGGTATCGTAAAAAAAAGTCGATTAAGATTTGTCATTTTTGGTAGTGATTTTATTCGCCTATTAGATGCACAATGAGTTGGAGAATCTGATAAACCCCACTTGCGGTAGCCTAGCTGCAAGAGAAATGCCTTAAATTGCCGTTTGAAGCTTCAACTTTGGGTTCCCAGTTCACGACATTTGGGTATCGTAAAAAAAAGTCGATTAAGATTTGTCATTTTTGGTAGTGATTTTATTCGCCTATTAGATGCACAATGAGTTGGAGAATCTGATAAACCCCACTACCGGTAGCCTAGCTGCAAGAGAAATGCCTTAAATTGCCGTTTGAAGCTTCAACTTTGGGTTCCCAGTTCACGACATTTGGGTATCGTAAAAAAAAGTCGATTAAGATTTGTCATTTTTGGTAGTGATTTTATTCGCCTATTAGATGCACAATGAGTTGGAGAATCTGATAAATCCCACTTCCGGTAGTCTAGCTGCAAGAGAAATGCCTTAAATTGCCGTTTGAAGCTTCAACTTTGGGTTCCCAGTTCACGTTATTTGGGTATCGTAAAAAAAAAGTCGATTAAGATTTGTCATTTTTGGTAGTGATTTTATTCGCCTATTAGATGCACAATGAGTTGGAGAATCTGATAAACCCCACTTCCGGTAGCCTAGCTGCAAGGGAAATGCCTTAAATTGCCGTTTGAAGCTTCAACTTTGGGTTCCCAGTTCACGACATTTGGGTATCGTAAAAAAAAGTCGATTAAGATTTGTCATTTTTGGTAGTGATTTTATTCGCCTATTAGATGCACAATGAGTTGGAGAATCTGATAAACCCCACTTCCGGTAGCCTAGCTGCAAGAGAAATGCCTTAAATTGCCGTTTGAAGCTTCAACTTTGGGTTCCCAGTTCACGTTATTTGGGTATCGTAAAAAAAAGTCGATTAAGATTTGTCATTTTTGGTAGTGATTTTATTCGCCTATTAGATGCACAATGAGTTGGAGAATCTGATAAACCCCACTTCCGGTAGCCTAGCTGCAAGGGAAATGCCTTAAATTGCCGTTTGAAGCTTCAACTTTGGGTTCCCAGTTCACGACATTTGGGTATCGTAAAAAAAAGTCGATTAAGATTTGTCATTTTTGGTAGTGATTTTATTCGCCTATTAGATGCACAATGAGTTGGAGAATCTGATAAACCCCACTTCCGGTAGCCTAGCTGCAAGAGAAATGCCTTAAATTGCCGTTTGAAGCTTCAACATTGGGTTCCCAGTTCACGATTATTTGGGTATCGTAAAAAAAAGTCGATTAAGATTTGTCATTTTTGGTAGTGATTTTATTCGCCTATTAGATGCACAATGAGTTGGAGAATCTGATAAACCCCACTTCCGGTAGCCTAGCTGCAAGAGAAATGCCTTAAATTGCCGTTTGAAGCTTCAACTTTGGGTTCCCAGTTCACGACATTTGGGTATCGTAAAAAAAAGTCGATTAAGATTTGTCATTTTTGGTAGTGATTTTATTCGCCTATTAGATGCACAATGAGTTGGAGAATCTGATAAACCCCACTTCCAGTAGCCTAGCTGCAAGAGAAATGCCTTAAATTGCCGTTTGAAGCTTCAACATTGGGTTCCCAGTTCACGATATTTGGGTATCGTAAAAAAAAGTCGATTAAGATTTGTCATTTTTGGTAGTGATTTTATTCGCCTATTAGATGCACAATGAGTTGGAGAATCTGATAAACCCCACTTCCGGTAGCCTAGCTGCAAGAGAAATGCCTTAAATTGCCGTTTGAAGCTTCAACTTTGGGTTCCCAGTTCACGACATTTGGGTATCGTAAAAAAAAGTCGATTAAGATTTGTCATTTTTGGTAGTGATTTTATTCGCCTATTAGATGCACAATGAGTTGGAGAATCTGATAAACCCCACTTCCAGTAGTCTAGCTGCAAGAGAAATGCCTTAAATTGCCGTTTGAAGCTTCAACTTTGGGTTCCCAGTTCACGTTATTTGGGTATCGTAAAAAAAAGTCGATTAAGATTTGTCATTTTTGGTAGTGATTTTATTCGCCTATTAGATGCACAATGAGTTGGAGAATCTGATAAACCCCACTTCCGGTAGCCTAGCTGCAAGGGAAATGCCTTAAATTGCCGTTTGAAGCTTCAACTTTGGGTTCCCAGTTCACGACATTTGGGTATCGTAAAAAAAAGTCGATTAAGATTTGTCATTTTTGGTAGTGATTTTATTCGCCTATTAGATGCACAATGAGTTGGAGAATCTGATAAACCCCACTTCCGGTAGCCTAGCTGCAAGAGAAATGCCTTAAATTGCCGTTTGAAGCTTCAACTTTGGGTTCCCAGTTCACGTTATTTGGGTATCGTAAAAAAAAGTCGATTAAGATTTGTCATTTTTGGTAGTGATTTTATTCGCCTATTAGATGCACAATGAGTTGGAGAATCTGATAAACCCCACTTCCGGTAGCCTAGCTGCAAGAGAAATGCCTTAAATTGCCGTTTGAAGCTTCAACTTTGGGTTCCCAGTTCACGACATTTGGGTATCGTAAAAAAAAGTCGATTAAGATTTGTCATTTTTGGTAGTGATTTTATTCGCCTATTAGATGCACAATGAGTTGGAGAATCTGATAAACCCCACTTCCGGTAGCCTAGCTGCAAGGGAAATGCCTTAAATTGCCGTTTGAAGCTTCAACTTTGGGTTCCCAGTTCACGACATTTGGGTATCGTAAAAAAAAAGTCGATTAAGATTTGTCATTTTTGGTAGTGATTTTATTCGCCTATTAGATGCACAATGAGTTGGAGAATCTGATAAACCCCACTTCCGGTAGCCTAGCTGCACGGGAAATGCCTTAAATTGCCGTTTGAAGCTTCAACTTTGGGTTCCCAGTTCACGACATTTGGGTATCGTAAAAAAAAGTCGATTAAGATTTGTCATTTTTGGTAGTGATTTTATTCGCCTATTAGATGCACAATGAGTTGGAGAATCTGATAAACCCCACTTCCGGTAGCCTAGCTGCAAGGGAAATGCCTTAAATTGCCGTTTGAAGCTTCAACTTTGGGTTCCCAGTTCACGACATTTGGGTATCGTAAAAAAAAGTCGATTAAGATTTGTCATTTTTGGTAGTGATTTTATTCGCCTATTAGATGCACAATGAGTTGGAGAATCTGATAAACCCCACTTCCGGTAGCCTAGCTGCAAGAGAAATGCCTTAAATTGCCGTTTGAAGCTTCAACTTTGGGTTCCCAGTTCACGACATTTGGGTATCGTAAAAAAAAGTCGATTAAGATTTGTCATTTTTGGTAGTGATTTTATTCGCCTATTAGATGCACAATGAGTTGGAGAATCTGATAAACCCCACTTCCGGTAGTCTAGCTGCAAGAGAAATGCCTTAAATTGCCGTTTGAAGCTTCAACTTTGGGTTCCCAGTTCACGTTATTTGGGTATCGTAAAAAAATGTCGATTAAGATTTGTCATTTTTGGTAGTGATTTTATTCGCCTATTAGATGCACAATGAGTTGGAGAATCTGATAAAACCCACTTCCGGTAGCCTAGCTGCAAGGGAAATGCCTTAAATTGCCGTTTGAAGCTTCAACTTTGGGTTCCCAGTTCACGACATTTGGGTATCGTAAAAAAAAGTCGATTAAGATTTGTCATTTTTGGTAGTGATTTTATTCGCCTATTAGATGCACAATGAGTTGGAGAATCTGATAAACCCCACTTCCGGTAGCCTAGCTGCAAGGGAAATGCCTTAAATTGCCGTTTGAAGCTTCAACTTTGGGTTCCCAGTTCACGACATTTGGGTATCGTAAAAAAAAGTCGATTAAGATTTGTCATTTTTGGTAGTGATTTTATTCGCCTATTAGATGCACAATGAGTTGGAGAATCTGATAAACCCCACTTCCGGTAGCCTAGCTGCAAGAGAAATGCCTTAAATTGCCGTTTGAAGCTTCAACTTTGGGTTCCCAGTTCACGACATTTGGGTATCGTAAAAAAAAGTCGATTAAGATTTGTCATTTTTGGTAGTGATTTTATTCGCCTATTAGATGCACAATGAGTTGGAGAATCTGATAAACCCCACTTCCGGTAGCCTAGCTGCAAGAGAAATGCCTTAAATTGCCGTTTGAAGCTTCAACTTTGGGTTCCCAGTTCACGACATTTGGGTATCGTAAAAAAAAGTCGATTAAGATTTGTCATTTTTGGTAGTGATTTTATTCGCCTATTAGATGCACAATGAGTTGGAGAATCTGATAAACCCCACTTCCGGTAGTCTAGCTGCAAGAGAAATGCCTTAAATTGCCGTTTGAAGCTTCAACTTTGGGTTCCCAGTTCACGTTATTTGGGTATCGTAAAAAAATGTCGATTAAGATTTGTCATTTTTGGTAGTGATTTTATTCGCCTATTAGATGCACAATGAGTTGGAGAATCTGATAAACCCCACTTCCGGTAGCCTAGCTGCAAGGGAAATGCCTTAAATTGCCGTTTGAAGCTTCAACTTTGGGTTCCCAGTTCACGACATTTGGGTATCGTAAAAAAAAGTCGATTAAGATTTGTCATTTTTGGTAGTGATTTTATTCGCCTATTAGATGCACAATGAGTTGGAGAATCTGATAAACCCCACTTCCGGTAGTCTAGCTGCAAGAGAAATGCCTTAAATTGCCGTTTGAAGCTTCAACTTTGGGTTCCCAGTTCACGTTATTTGGGTATCGTAAAAAAAAGTCGATTAAGATTTGTCATTTTTGGTAGTGATTTTATTCGCCTATTAGATGCACAATGAGTTGGAGAATCTGATAAACCCCACTTTCGGTAGCCTAGCTGCAAGAGAAATGCCTTAAATTGCCGTTTGAAGCTTCAACTTTGGGTTCCCAGTTCACGACATTTGGGTATCGTAAAAAAAAGTCGATTAAGATTTGTCATTTTTGGTAGTGATTTTATTCGCCTATTAGATGCACAATGAGTTGGAGAATCTGATAAACCCCACTTCCGGTAGTCTAGCTGCAAGAGAAATGCCTTAAATTGCCGTTTGAAGCTTCAACTTTGGGTTCCCAGTTCACGTTATTTGGGTATCGAAAAAAAAAGTCGTTTAAGATTTGTCATTTTTGGTAGTGATTTTATTAGCCTATTCGATGCACAATGAGTTGGAGAATCTGATAAACCCACTTCCGGTAGCCTAGCTGCAAGGGAAATGTCTTAAATTGCCGTTTGAAGCTTCAACTTTGGGTTCCCAGTTCACGTTATTTGGGTATCGTAAAAAAAAGTCGATTAAGATTTGTCATTTTTGGTAGTGATTTTATTCGCCTATTAGATGCACAATGAGTTGGAGAATCTGATAAACCCCACTTCCGGTAGCCTAGCTGCAAGGGAAATGCCTTAAATTGCCGTTTGAAGCTTCAACTTTGGGTTCCCAGTTCACGACATTTGGGTATCGTAAAAAAAAGTCGATTAAGATTTGTCATTTTTGGTAGTGATTTTATTCGCCTATTAGATGCACAATGAGTTGGAGAATCTGATAAACCCCACTTCCGGTAGCCTAGCTGCAAGAGAAATGCCTTAAATTGCCGTTTGAAGCTTCAACTTTGGGTTCCCAGTTCACGACATTTGGGTATCGTAAAAAAAAGTCGATTAAGATTTGTCATTTTTGGTAGTGATTTTATTCGCCTATTAGATGCACAATGAGTTGGAGAATCTGATAAACCCCACTTCCGGTAGTCTAGCTGCAAGAGAAATGCCTTAAATTGCCGTTTGAAGCTTCAACTTTGGGTTCCCAGTTCACGTTATTTGGGTATCGTAAAAAAATGTCGATTAAGATTTGTCATTTTTGGTAGTGATTTTATTCGCCTATTAGATGCACAATGAGTTGGAGAATCTGATAAACCCCACTTCCGGTAGCCTAGCTGCAAGGGAAATGCCTTAAATTGCCGTTTGAAGCTTCAACTTTGGGTTCCCAGTTCACGACATTTGGGTATCGTAAAAAAAAGTCGATTAAGATTTGTCATTTTTGGTAGTGATTTTATTCGCCTATTAGATGCACAATGAGTTGGAGAATCTGATAAACCCCACTTCCGGTAGTCTAGCTGCAAGAGAAATGCCTTAAATTGCCGTTTGAAGCTTCAACTTTGGGTTCCCAGTTCACGTTATTTGGGTATCGTAAAAAAAAGTCGATTAAGATTTGTCATTTTTGGTAGTGATTTTATTCGCCTATTAGATGCACAATGAGTTGGAGAATCTGATAAACCCCACTTCCGGTAGCCTAG
>CAWVQA010001139.1:0-77500 GCA_963932145.1 Acanthosepion lycidas | reverse complement strand
ATCAGGTAAAATTTCACAGTTCTCAGCTTGTTCCAATTCCCAAAATTTTGAACGTTATTTTTGTCATTATAGCTGCAAAGCGTTTTATATTTTGAAGTGCCAATTTGCAGAATCTTTGCTCTTAATTTTGTGTGGGATTTTCAAGTGTTGAACTCCAGACCATCGTGAAGTTCCTCTTTCTGTTCCTATAGAAGAAAACTTCAAAGGAAATTCATGAGTGTATGAGGCAAACATTCAGTGACAAGTGCCAACACTTGTCACCAAATGTTTGCCTGAAGCTCTTCAAATGTGAAAAATCAGTGTGCTAACGTTTTAGCATCCTCATATATTGGCAAAGTACATTTTCATTTAAAAAAGGTCATTTTAGCGTAACTAAGTCTTCACTGTAGTAATTAACAAGTTAGTATTGAATCTTGGATGTGCAGACGACGTCATAAATAGTAGCTTAGAATAAGAAAATGGAGAGCCGAGTTCAAATTCTGGTTGAGTTCATTACATTCACTTATGCACAAACACCTTTGGGAAAGACATGAATACATCTCTCCCTCCAGCTATGGGTTAAATAGTAGGACTTTTATTTGGAAAAATCATTATCTCCTAAAAACTGCTAATGCATTATACACTCACAAAAAAAAATTCTTATAAATCAAAATATATTTCCATTTTTGATAAATTATAAAAATAAAGAACAATCAATCAATATTGAGTCCCATCACAAGGTGGTGCTGAAAAGTTCTCAGTCTAACCAACAATGGAATGACCTAGTCATAAAATGTCCTTACTCTTCTATGTAATGACACTGCAATTCAGTTTCTAATTTTTTTATTTTTTTAACCCTTTCAAAAATTATGGAAACTAGTTTTAAATTTCACGGTTTTCCTATCTTAATTTTCCGATGAATCTTCATTCCTATGTTAATGATTGAGTAAGCTCATGGCAAGTTTTACGACAATAAAATATCTGTAGAAATTCCCCTATCACTTCATTAAATATTTCAGCTTAAAAACTTTCACAATATATTGCAGTAACAATCATAAATACAAATGCTGATCTTTATTTTAAGAAGTAAGGGGGTACAAATGAAAAGATTTGAAATTTGACATTTTCCATTTCACTCAAACTTCTTTCTTTCATTTTATGACTGAAATCAAGTAGCGCATTGGATGTCTTTTGTCTTTGCACTTGATCGAAACGGAATAGTCCATTATTTATGAAGTTTTAGCAGGAGACGTCAAACACTTCTCTTCTTCCTTTCATTCATTTTCTCATTGAAACCAAGTAGTGTCTTTTCCCCTTTCCATTTGTGATCAAAACAGTGAATAATTTATGAGTTATTGCCATGAGACATTAAACACATCTCCCTTCTTTCTTTCTGAAACCGTGCAATGTCCTTTCTCCTCTTTCCACACAATTAAAATGGAATAGTTTATTATTTATGAGGTATTGGCAGGGCGTAATGGTCGTGTGAACTAATGAATGGAGGGACAAGCACAATTATAATAGGATGCTATCATCTTCAAATTATTTAAAATTCCTTTTAAAGTTTGAAATCAGAAAATAGAGTATGGTTTAAGTGGATGGTCTTTGCACTTAAATGGGTATACAGTAATAGTGGTGTCAAGGAAATAACTGTCCTTTTGCCACACCATTTTTTTTTTTTTGCAGGCACAAGGATTAAACATTGCCAAAACATTTTTGATTGTAAATAATTGGTATGCCCTAATTGGTATATTTCTTTATATAGAAAGTAAATTCATCAAGTACTGTTCTTTAATCAAAATATCAAGTAAGTTAATAAGATTTTTTGGAGTGTAAAATTATTTAAGGTGATTTAATCAAAATGTGGAAATAAGAAGTTGGGATTTTTAGAACAATTACAGTAAAATTTAACTAATTATTTATTCATTTTTAAAACTTTAATATTTTGGCTTTATTTATTATTTCCTTAACTTTTTAATGTTGTTGTTTGTTTTTGTCTGTTTTTTTTTTTTTTGTGCTACTAACAATAAATGAGAAAGATAAAAAAAAAAAATGTTAATTCTGGGACGTTTCTGCGATGATGGGGGGGAAACAAAAATCTTAATCTGATTCCCTGATTGATGTTTCTCTCTCTCATATATTGTTTATACATTTTTAAATGTTCTGTTTTTTTAATTAAACAGTATTAAGCAAAGTATTTACTCAAATAAGTGTATCTATAAAAAAAACGTATAAACAGAAAAATATTAAAATATTTGTTGGATTCATTCCATTTCCTCTCTCTCTCTCTCTCTCTCTCTATCTATATATATATATATATATATATATATATATATATATATATATATATAGAGAGAGAGAGAGAGATTGCAAAAGTTTCTCAAAGTATGTTTGATAAATGATCCCATTCTTTTTTCAATAACTCTAAGAGCTCTTTATCATTTTTTTTTTTTTTCACTCTTCTGTCAATTTCTTCCATGCTAATTCTGGGGGTGGCTTCAAACTTCTAAACTGTAGTATGTGTGTGTGTATGTGCGTGTGTGCATATATATATATTAGGTTGGTGCAAAAATAATGTTGTTTTTCTTTTGAACGTCAAAAAACGACATTTTTGCACCAACCTTATATATTGTCATCCACAGACAGACTCTTTCACTGTATCACAGCTCTTCAGTGTGGCTATACATCCAGTTGCCTCTAGCTAGGATCGAAACCCAACTGAATTGGTGTCAGTCAGGGAGTCTACCACTAAGTAAAAGCTTTGTCACTTAGCTGATTGATGTTACCTTCAGCATCCCAACTCCAAAACTTTGTAGACAGATCCTCCAAAAATCACTCCATTTACTCGTCACCCACTTGACTTGCTCATACTTCTCAATTTTTCTTTTCATATATACTTTTCATTGGTGCAAGTTTTTTATTTCGTTTTTTTATAGACAAAAGGAAATCTTATCTTAGCTGACATGAATTGTCCTCTGATAGACTTTATCAAGGCAAATGGAAGGATTTTATTTTGCAACAAGCATTTAAAAAAGTAAAAATGTTGTTAGTTTTTATAATTTTTTAATTTAAGGACACTCATAAATATTCATGAGGTTAACTGAAAAGTCAAGGTGAATTATGGAAGATGCTAAGTGATGTAATTTAATGTCTAATAAATTATGGGAGATGCTAAGTGATGTAATTTAATGTCTAATAAATTATGGGAGATGCTAAGTGATGTAATTTAATGTCTAATAAATTATGGAAGATGCTAAGTGATGTAATTTAATGTCTAATAAATTATGGAAGATGCTAAGTGATGTAATTTAATGTCTAATAAATTATGGAAGATGCTAAGTGATGTAATTTAATGTCTAATAAATTATGGAAGATGCTAAGTGATGTAATTTAATGTCTAATAAATTATGGAAGATGCTAAGTGATGTAATTTAATGTCTAATAAATTATGGAAGATGCTAAGTGATGTAATTTAATGTCTAATAAATTATGGAAGATGCTAAGTGATGTAATTTAATGTCTAATAAATTATGGAAGATGCTAAGTGATGTAATTTAATGTCTAATAAACAAAGATGAGTAAATGTTATTTTTTTTGTAATTTAATTATTATTTATATTATTTTAATTTGAGAAATTAATTTATATATTATATTTTTTAAATAATAGGTTTTGAATTTAACTGTTTTCTTTTGTCTTTTTTAAAAAATTTAATAATCATGTATGTTGGCTTTGGAAACGTTTATTTCTTTAAATAACATCCTTACATTTGCCTTGATGAAGTCTATCAGAGGACAAAATGTGTCAGATAAGTTTTTTCTTTATTTATTTGCCTTTATTCATATTTTCCTTTTACAGATATATTTTTAGTTATATCTGAATTTTTACATACATATATACAAAATGTACAAAAATATTATCTCTTTATCCCTAAGCAGGTTGACATTAATTTCATTATTTGTCTCTATTTTTGAGATGATATATTGTTACTATTTACACTATTTACATTCTGTTTTCCTCCTCTTTTTTTTCATATTCCCAATCTTTTAGCTGTCGTACGCTTCAACCTTCTTCAAGTGATTATTCTAGTTCCATGTCCCATGCCTCTTCCAGATGTCTCAGTTATCTCCTTTTAACACAACTCTCTAAGTTTTTGTTCACCACTATAGTAGCCAGGTATTGAACTCACAATTCTTTGGGTCATGTCACTGGATCTAACCAACGCCATTATCCATGTGTCCTCAAGGATCTACAATCTACCCCAGTGGACAAAATAAAGGGTTCTGTTCAAAATTCCAATTGAGAAAGCTGAACTGTACAACAGCCAAACCATTGTGAATATGGAAAAAAAGATGAGGACAACAGTTTGAAGTATGTAAATAGTGTAAACTAGCAGCCATACCCAGCTGATCGATCAGAAACAGCATTCAATTAGAATGAAGCCAAAATAACATCATCTTTAAATGTCACAAAGTCTATCTTCTTCAATTACTTTAAAATACTTTCATTAAAAAGCATTTTCAATTAAGGCAGTTACTGATATAACAGAAGTAGTCTGTATTTATTCAATCGAAGTTAGCTGAGAACATGAAGGGGTAAAACAAGCAACATGAAGACCCACTTCAGATCACAATTATTTTGGAGTTTTTGAAATTCAATTTGTCAGTGTGGTACCAGGGATGTAAAATAGGATACATTTATAAAGCAATTGTTAAGTTTGTTGAAAATTGGTTGCCATTTTTCGCTATTTACGCGGGTTTTCACTATATGGGTGAACTCAATTATCAAGTTAAATGACTGTTAAACAATCAACTTATTGTTGGCTACAATTGAGTGAAGTTTGTATTAGATTGCTTGAAAATTGAGGTAGTTTTTAGTTTAAAATTTGTGTTGAAATCAATTTTTCATTTTTCACTAAACGCAGTGGTGTAGCAATAAAAATAAGGTATCATTGAGCTTGTCATGATGTAAGTAAGTATATACCGAGTTGGAATGATAGTTGAATTTATCGATTTTTGATTGACTTTATCGATTATTAATTTTTTTAAATTTATCAATTTTTCATGCTAAGAACCTATCCTCTTACATTGTAAAATGTATGTGCCAAATTTGGTCAAAACCGGTAGGATAGATATCGTGTGAAAAGGTATCATACAGACACACAGACATCCTTTGTTTTATATATATATATATAGTTTGACAACTATAAATAAAAACAAATTTTTAAGAATATTGATTTTGGAGCAGTTTAAAATTTTTTCAGAACAATTAAAGTTGTTTTTTTGGTTGGTTCTAGGACAATGATGGGAAAGGTTTATTTGAAGCTTCATATAATTGTGTATTCCCCACTGATACCATTGGTTAGGGTTCAAACTTCATTCAAAGCACGTCCTGGGTAAGACGATAAACTACATCAGCGTCCTGGGTAAGACGATAAACTACATCAGTGTCCTGGGTAAGACGATAAACTACATCCATGTCCTGGGTAAGACGATAAAATATCTCCAACAGCAAGGCCTCTGATAATACGTTTTTGAAAAAATAATGTTGCCAGCTGTACGTTTTTGAAAAAAAAAATATTACCATCTATACATTTTTGAAAAAATAATATTATCGCCTATACGTTTTTGAAAAAAAAATATTAACAGAAATGGAATTTTGACAAAACAAAAATATTACCAGATAAAAAAAAAAATGTTGTCAGCATTAAATGACCCATTCAGGTTGATATGCCGTAAAACAAACCAAACCAATCATTCAAAGCCTACCATGTCTCATTGAAACACCAGTTCTCATACAATCACTAAAGTTAAGCAATGTCAAGCCTGGTAAGTACCTAGATTGGTGACCAATTGAGAATACCAATTGCTGTAAAATTGGATGTGCAGGTGGTGTAATAGATAATGACTTGGAATTGTTAATCAAAGAGCCGAGTTCCAATTCACTTATGCACAAATAGCCTTGGAAAAGGTATGAATCCATCTCTTCTCACCCCAGCTTTGGGTTAATTAGTAAAACTTGTATCACTAAATCATTGCTCATCTCAAAAAGAAACTCTAAAAATATATTCTGGCTTTAAATGATGTGCAAGTCATCTGATTGGGAGATTGGAGGTTTTGAGGAGCATGGAACCACCTCTTAACTGCTGTTGTTCACCTGACCCAGGGTGGTAGCACCTGTTAGGGTCCCAGCTATGAGCAAAACGTGAACTGCCAAACAAAAATCAACAGTACAATTTTATATCAAAATGACAATCAATACAACACTAAAAAACTATAAAATAGTAAAATTACCAGTAATATATTTTTATAAAAATTTACCAACAATACATTTTTGTAGTAAAATTACTAGCAATACATTTAAAAAATAAATAATTACCAACAATACATTTTATGATCTACAAATTATGTATCTAAAATTAAAAAAAAATGTTTACCCTGGAAGTATAAAGTTATGTACAAAATATCTGTAGTTGAAGGCATATAAAATTTTGTTCAAAATATTTAGATTTCGACATTAAATAACCCATTGAAGTGTTGATATGCCACTAAACAAAATTAACCAACCAACAATACCTATTTATAGTATATATTTAGTTGAAGCCATAAAATTGTGTTCAAAATATTTAGATTTCGGCATTAAATAACCCATAGAGGTTGATATGCCACTAAACAAAATCAACCAACCAACAATACCTCTTTATAGTATATATTTAGTTGAAGCCATAAAATTGTGTTCAAAATATTTAGATTTCGACATTAAATAACCCATAGAGGTGTTGATATGCTGCTAAACAAAATCAACCAACTAACATAACCTGCAAAGGGTTGATCAGCTGTAAAAAAACAATCAGTCATTCAAAGCTAGGTATTGGGGGGGGGGACTTAATATTTATACTAAACATAACTTAATACAAAACCCCAATTATTGGGTACCCAATGAGGATCACAATCTCTTCTTAGCATCTGTCAGTCTAGCTAGCCAACCTTTACTCCCCAATGGAGAAGCTTCACTCTATTTTTTTCCATCTTTTTCCTGGTTGCCATTTTATTTCTTCCTGGCAACTATTTTGGTCATGTAGCAGACTAAAGCTTAATAAATATCTGTATTTGCAAGCAGAGTTTTGCTGAGTCAGAGTAAAAAGTAATAAAATGCCTGTTTGTATTTTGACCTTGTCAAGAGGTGTTATCCGTGCCTGCCCAACACTTGAAGACTAAGTGTCTTTCAATCAAAGGTTGTACTTGCAAGACTCATAACTTCTTATGCCACCAGATATTGCATTTTGCAAGGGGTTGGCCTGCACTGAGATCACATGACTTTACTAGAATACAGCAAGGTCATATGGTGCGTCTAGAAATCTTAATACTTTTGTTTCAAATTCTTTGTTGCATAGGATAATTGGCCCACAATTAGAATATTACCACTTATCTGAGATTTTAATGAGTAAAAAGAAATTTCCTTTCTGGCAAGCAATTTTCACTGAATAAAATTGTGATGACTTTATTCATACAATATGGTATTGGAAAATGTCCCGCTGTAGATATTGATTCAACTGTTTAACAGGAATGGGTGCACAGCTAACACTCATATGCACCCAGCTTACTGATTCAGTCTACTTGTTGAATTCTTGCAATCTAATTGTGTTCAGTTACTATTAGCTTTTGTAATATTGTATTAGAATGGCTCTGCAATCTTTACCAATTCAAGTAATATGCCTGCACAAAATCTTGTGTGAATCTGTTACTAAGGACCTCAAAATACTTTATTGGGATTTTGATAAACATTCTTCTGCATAATTTCTGGGATGAGTAGGTATCATTATTTACATTCAGACTGTTGTCCTGATCTTTGTTGTTGATATCACAATGTTTTGGCCATTGTGCCTTTAGTAGATGTATATCTGGGTAACCTACAGGGAAATTCAAACTGAGCAATTTATTTAATCTACCAGGTTAAGCTGTTTTTGTTCTGCTGACCATGTTTAGGGATATTGCATTTAGTTTTTATTTCTGGTACTGCTCAGTTTCTGCTGAGCCAAAGTACACACTGCCAGGCCCAGGAATTGAACTCAAAATTATTTGGTCACCAAATTCATGAATCAGTGCTTTAACCCACTAGGCTGTTATATCATAGATAAGAACTAGATGAGATAATCCCTACACATTGGATTATCTCATAGAGAAGAACTAGATGAAATAATTCCTAGGCATGGGATTATCTCGTAGAGAAGGACCAGATGAAATAATTCCTAGGCATGGGATTATCTCGTAGAGAAGGACCAGATGAAATAATTCCTAGGCATGGGATTATCTCGTAGAGAAGGACCAGATGAAATAATTCCTAGGCATGGGATTATCTCGTAGACAAGAACCAGATGAAATAATTCCTAGGCATGGGATTATCTCGTAGAGAAGGACCAGATGAAATAATTCCTAGGCATGGGATTATCTCGTAGACAAGAACCAGATGAAATAATTCCTAGGCATGGGATTATCTCGTAGAGAAGGACCAGATGAAATAATTCCTAGGCATGGGATTATCTCGTAGAGAAGGACCAGATGAAATAATTCCTAGGCATGGGATTATCTCGTAGACAAGAACCAGATGAAATAATTCCTAGGCATAGGGTTATCTCATAGACAAGAACTAAAACAGATAATCCCTACACATGGGCAGTGGAACGAGTCTAAAGATTAATCAAAGTTTAATCCAGCTAATCTTACTCAAATAAAATTTCAGTAATGTAGATTTTATTTTTGAAAGATTTATACAAAAAAAAAAAAAAAAAGAATTATGTTGTGTTGACAGATCTGTCAATATGGGCAAATTTATAGATTTTACTTGATTACTGTCCTCCATTTTGAATTTCAGTTGAATGTTCTTATTTCAGAGACTAAAATCAAATACTATTTATTTCCAAGACATTACAATTTATTCTCAACCAATGAAATTATTTGCACCTTATTTATTTATTTTTTACAGTGCTGTCCATGATTTTCTAATGACTGAAGAACTTCTTGCCTACACAGGCTTTCACATTGGAATCAAGGATCTGATTCTTACTGCTGTAAGAGTTTTCTATTTTTTTCTCGACATTGTATATAATTTCATACAATAATACTGACATATTATTGACTTATTGTGTCTACTTATTTTTATACTGATCCTCTCCAGTTTTCTAATCAGTTTCTTGATGTTAATATGAAATTCATCAAGGAAGGGCTTTTTATTGAATTTTAGGTACTTTGGCTTTATAGTCTTACTTGTTGAAGAAATATTAAAAAATTACCTTTTAATTTTAAATTTACTATAGGTGCTGCTCTTGTTTTCTGATAACATTGTGTATGGACATCCGTATTTACAAAATTCAGCACAAAAATATCTAAATTCTTTTTAAAATATTGGTGATCACTAAATTGTAGTATGCTTTTCCATTTATGATTAGTAAATATAGTTTTTAATTAATAGCAATATTAACACAGAATTTTAAAAGATTTAAAATTTTATAAATTATTATAATTAAAAAAAATGAAAACAATTCTTATAAACATTCATTACTCATTGAAAGAAAAGGTTTTCTTAAGACAATGGTGTTCATTATATATTCATAAAAACAATTAAAAGCTTTTCTAATTAAATAATGTCTTAGTTTTATTGTATTTTTTGATTTAGAGTAATTTTTTTGTAATTGGAATTCCTGTTTTGCCAAAAACATTATTTAAATTCTGTAAGGACTTTTTAACTAATATAAACATTCAACTCTACAAAAATGAATTTCTTGTAATTTCATAAAATTAAATAAGTGAGCGGTAACAGATGTAAAAAAAAAAAAAAAAAAAAAATTAACAAAATTTTCTAAAAAGAAAGAAAAATTTCTTAAATAATTTCATTCATTTGTGAATAAGTCCTGAAAATTTCATTAAAATTTGACAATTATCTTCTTTTTTTTTTTTTTTTTTTTTTGCAAGAATTTCCAAATCAGTTTGTTTTACTTTGCAAAAAGATATTTTCTAATTTATGGTGACCTACTGATGCAAGAAAGACAAAATTTTTAACCAAAATTTTGAAGGTTCTAAAAAGGATTAAAAAATATAATTTAATAATCTAAAAATCCTTTGATCTTTCTTAATAATAATAACAAAGATTTTGATGATAAAACTTTGGTGGTACCTATGATAAAATCTTATATATATATAATTTTTCTCTAATTGTAGCCTAATCCATGCTAATATGCAAATGTGTAATTATCATGGCTTTTTGTTTTCTATAAAGCTTTTGCTGTTCTCTATTCATTAATATCTGAATATATGTCTATATTTCTGAGATGAGGTATTATGTACTCTATTTACTTTGCTTGGACTATCATCCATTTGTTGCCATATTTATCACAACATTTCGGGCATTGTATGCTCCAGCCTTCTTCAGGTGGTTGGAAAGTCAAACTGAACCCTTTATATCACTCTAGTTCCATGTGCCCTGTGTAATGGATGTCAGTTATCAGTTATCTCCTGTTAATTCTCCTCTCCAAGTTCTCCACTAGGTATTGAACTCACACTCTTTGTCACTGGATCTAACTAACGCCTTTATCCACTTTGCCATGTGTCCTTGAGGACATCTGTGTATGAATTTCTGGGTATTGTAAACCTAATATTGACAGGATGAGGGCTTAGCAATGTGCTCGCCATTATCACCAGCAATGGCGAATATATACATGGAATACTTTAAGGAAATAGCATTAGAATCTATATCTCTAAAGCCTACTATATGGTTAAGGTACGTAGATGACACCTTCATACTCTGGCCACACCATGAAGTTGTCCAGGTTCTACTGGACCATGTGAACTCAATAAGACCTTCGATATAGTTCACAATGGAGAAAGAGAGTAACAATACACTCCCATTCCTGGTTGTTCTAATATCTTGAACAGAGCATGGGTTCAAGATATCCGTATAGTGCAAACTGACATTCACTGGACAGTACTTCAATTTCAATTCCCACCATCCATACAGCATAAAGAAAGGGATCGTCCACTGCTTACAACACCAAGATAAAGTCATAAGTGGCAACCCAGAGACATAAAGAATTGGTCAGTATAAGTAGTACCCTACAACGTAACAACTACCCTGGGTACATGGCAGCAGCCCCAATAAACTGGGATAGGCAGGTACAAGAGGAGTACAACAACACTCAGAAAACAGTCTGCCTCCCTTATGTGATGGGGTTATCAGAGAAAATACAAAGGATCTGCGGTCCATATAACATCAGGACAACCTTCAAAAGCTGAACAACACTTTTCAGATACCTTTCCCGAGTAAGACCCCACCATGGAGGAGAACATGACTAAAGACTGTGTGTATGCCATCCCATGCAGCTGTGCAAAGAAATATAAAGAGGAGACAGGCCGCCCCCTTAAGGTAAGGCTTCAAGAACACCAAAAAGCTGTAACATGAGGGGAAGTGAAAAAATCAGGTGTGGCTGACCACATATGGAGAGAGAAGGGAGATCACTGTCCTCTGTGGGACCAGGTTGAAATCATAGACAAAGAACATCATTGGAAAAATTTGTAAATTAAGGAATCAGTACATATGCTAGTCCACGAAATCTCCTGAGCTGACCAAGCATAGAAATGAATACAATATGGGAACCAGTAATAAGGAGTACCAGAGAAAAGCGATAACAACAAAAATTGCAATATGAGCTCTGGTAAAAAAACCTGCAATGATAACAGCAAAAATTACAATATGATCACTGGTAAAAAATGGTTGCTGAAGACATTAGCTTTATAATTCCCAGAAATTCATACACAGATGTCCTCAAGGACACATGGCACAGTGGATAAAGGTGCTAGTTAGATCCAGTGACACCCAACGAGTGTGAGTTCAATACCTGGTTAAGGCAGTGGAGAACTTGGAGAGGGGAATTAACAGGAGATAACTGATAACTGACATCCATTAGACATGACATGTGGAACTAGAACAGTCTACCCCAGCGAACGAAATAAAGGGTTCAGTTCGACATTCCAGCCACCTGAAGAAGGCTGGAGCCTACAACATCGGAAATGTTGTGATAAATATGGCAACAAAGATAATTTACTTTTAACAATTACTGAGTCTCTTTTAGAAATTACAGAATAATATTTTGCAAATTAGATTGCATGCAAACCAGGATAACAAAAACAGGTGCATGCGAACCAGAGTAGCAAATATGGATGTATGCAAACCATGAACAAACACTGATTGAGTTTGTTCTCAGAATTACAGGCTACAGGTTTATAGCAAAAACTAGTTTGAGGCACATGTCTTTCATTCTAAAATTTGTTTGCTTTAAACAAGACAGACTTCAATTGCTCTTCCATTACTTGGTCCACTAAACTGCTGTTAACGTACAGCTTCTTCCCTGTACCTTTTTTGCCAACCTTTGTCTAATGCTTGCCAGTCTCAACACTGCATGAGGCAATCATCCCTTGTTTTGGAATTGATTTAGAGAAAACAAAAAATAATTCTAGGATTCAAGTTTATAAAAATATTATTTAAAAAAAACTTTAGTATGAATTTAATTAAATGTAGATGTGTCAGCACAAAGTTGTTGCTGTTTTTTTTCTTCTTTTTTTTAATTAATTGTCACCACTTTGATAATAGTCGTTGCTTTCATTCCTTTTGCTATCATCTAGAAATTGTTTGAAATCACTGACCAATTTACTGCCAAAAATGTGAAAACTCAGACATTTGATTGGAAGACATCCGATCAGCCATTTCTGATGAATAATATCTTAAATTATCATCTGATCTAATTGCCAAGCATTTGAAAACCCAGGAAAAATAAATTTTTTGTGAAATATTACATCAGCCGCTCTCAGCTAATTTAAATATATAAGACATTTCTTAAAAATTAGATATGTTTTTAGAAGTTAAATATATAAAAAATATTATTTTTAAATTAAATAAATAAAAATATTTTTTAAAATTTCATCTGTAAAATTTTTTTTAAATTAAATATGAAAAAAATATTTTTTTTAAATTAAATATGAAAAAATATTTATATAACAATATTTATGTATAAGTGTATCTTTTGCTTTTACAATTGAAAAAAAAATGTGAACTACTCTGCTATTGAAAATATCCCTTAAGGAATGAGTTTTCAGGTTAAGTGCCCACTGTTCCGATTTTATGTCTTGTGTTCTTGGGTGTAATTCACTAAATATAGAATTTCTATTTGAATTTCAGGAATTTCCAGTTGCTCAAAGCACACTGGCTTCTACATTTTTGGCTGTGATTGGTGGATTAGCTAAAGACCAAGTAAGAAACCATTTTTATCATCATCATCATCTTATGTATTTCCATGTTCACATCAGGTGACTGGTTGGTCATAACTCAAAATAAAGTGACAGCAAGTCTCCTCAAATAAATTAAAAACGTGTGTTATCCTCATTGGGGATTTTATACATTATTTAGTAAATTAGTTAAACTGATATCCTTGTCTTGTAAAAATGTAAGTATTTTTTTTTTTTTTGTAACATTTCAGGTCAGATACTCACCAACTATTTATTAATATGAATTAAGAATTAGGAAGAATTCTAATATGAAATATTTTCATTACTATATTTTTATTTTTATTTTTTTTCTTTATATTATTTCCTGCTCTTTAGGGTACATTGGGTGCATCCTCTTCAGATTTCCCCTCCAGAGTAGACACCTTCTAAGTTAGTACTTTCATATGCTTATTATCTCGATTCTAGTGTAAACTGGTTCAATGTGTCCCTTTTTGTTTTTTTTTTGTTTTTTGTTTTTTTTTTTCTCACATGATTATTGAGTCTGATGTCTCGCTTTTTTGACTCTTTTATAAATTGGTCAAGTTATTTCACTTTTTTTGGTTCTAGTTAAAATTGGTCCATGGTCAGCTATTTTTTTTTTATTACCCTAGCATAAACAATGTCTCCCTATTTTTGATTGTAGCATAAATCAGTCTCTTCTTTTTTTTTTTTTTTATTCTAGTGTAAACTGGTGTGATGTCTTCCTTTCTTCTTTTTTTTTTTTAATGATAATTTAGTGTAGGGACCTTTGATGATTCATTATACCTCAGGTTTAAAAATGATTTTTAAAAAATGAAAAATCTTTCTTGAAGCTTTCATTTGAGCTTTAATTGAAAGCTGAAGGATTAAATTTACTATTTCCAGTAATCAAAATACTCTGGTGTATTTCAAACAGAAATTATATTGATTAGAATCTTTTTTTCTAAAATAGCTGATTAGCGCCCTTTTTTTAGAAATGTTAAAAAATATTCTCTAATCTAATTTTAGGAACGTTGACTTTAAATTTACTTTATTCATCGTTTTTTTTTTTTCTGATAAATATAATTAAAATTTAAAAAAAAAAATGTAAGCCATTTTTGTAAAAATTCATTATTCATTAATTTTTTTTTCCTTTAAGACCTTAATTAGTGTCTTTAATTAATTTTATTTATAAAATCAATTAAAAGTATTTCTAATTAAATAATGTCAGTTTTATTTAATTTTTTATTTTATGATTCGGAGCAGATTTTCAGGAAATGAGTAGCTGTTTGTAAAAAAAATATTAGTGATTTACATTCTCCAAGGAGCCCTGCTGTTAACTAATAAAACAAATTTTGCAATCAAAAAGTTTTAAAATATAATTTCCTTCATTTATGAATAAGTCTGGAAAGTTTAATTAGGATTCAATTATTATTTGATTTTTGCAAGAATTTCCAAATCAATGTTTTTTTGTTTTTTTTACCAGAAAAAAGACACTAAGACACCAATAGTAAATATTAGGCCAACCGCTGATGCAAAAAAAAAAAAAAAAGATTATTAACCAAAATTTCAAACATGCTAGAAAGGATTAAAAATTTAATAAAATAATAAAAAAAAATTATTTGGTCTTTCCTCTTAATAATAACAAACATTTTGATGATAAAACTTTGTTTTTATTAAGTTTGGGGCCTTTCGTCCTGCTATGCTGTTTTTTCAGAAAATTAGTGGAGGTACCTAATTTAGTGATAGAAGTTAACTATTGTTTATTGTAACTGGTATAACCAGTTATCTCCCCCTCCCCAAATTATGGACTGTTCCTACCAGCAGTGGCAGCAGCAGGAGCATAGACTTGTGTCCCCCTCCTGCACAGGGTGGATTGGGCTATTAGATAGTATTTAAACTGCTGTGATTTCTCCCTTGTAACTTGAATTTTGACTTTGGGCACCTCGACGTGGTGTAATGATTCGCAAGTTTGTCTCGCTAGGACCATTGCGACTCAATAATGATTTCGATCCTCACTAAGTGCCCCATCCTTTCGACCTTGTGCCACATCTAAGCTGTGCTTAGAAAATATTGGGGCTTGCTTCGGCAATTGGTTGGAGATTCGTCTCCAGCTAAGCTAGTCAAACTCTCTGTCTTCAGGTGGAGAGGAACCCAGACGAGGCTATGCCGAAGGGCAGAGTCTTGTCTGGGGTGGTAGACAGCTACCCGACTGCGTTTTTTACGGGGTCTATGGGGAATTTTTGCCTGAGCCTATGGGCTCAGTTTTACCCTACATTAAATAACAGCCTTGTGCCACATACTGCCTTGCGGGGTGGTGAGATAAATAACCTTGAATTTTGACTTGCCTATAGGAAATACTGACATTTTAAACCAGACCTGTACTTTAATCACAAGTCTTAGAAATTAACTCATAGCTGGAGGATTCATGAATTCATGAACCCAACTGAAATTGGAACTCTGCTCTCCAATTGATGATGCCAAGCCATTATCCATTGCATCACCTGCACATCCAAGCTCACAGCATCTGGTATTCCCAAATGGTCACCCATCTAGGTGCTGACCAGACTCGATGTTGCTTAACTTCAGTGATCATATCTCTGTTGGAAACTGAATTATGGCAAACGTTTACTGAAATGGACAAAACAAAACAACGTATAGCACTAGCACAATACTGGAAACAATTATTTGAAAGATTTTTGCTTGCACTGGAAAACAGTTCATCCACTCCTATTGCTTATATGGATAGACTTAACCTGCTAATGCACTATGTCTACATATCTGTATATACCAATATTTCTGCAAAGCTTACCAGAGTGCCATGGACATTTTGGATGGAATTTTTGTTAAGAGACGAAACATAATCTTTGCCTGGCATGTATTAGCAACTACCTGCCAATCCCCTGAGGAGGGGTTAGAACAATATCATCAGCACTTTCAAACGACAACAGCAAATCAGTGAAAGGATGAATTTATCAGAGACTCTTTTATAAATGGATTAGAATCTAACTGTATCCATCAAAGATTGCTGGAAATTAAACAACTAGATTTAGCTACTGCTCATGAGCAAGCATTTACCTTGGACATGGCAGGAAAGCAGTTTTGTCCATACCTACAAATAATTGTTGCAGAGGTTGCACTAAGTACTCACATTCCTACTAGTCCACCAGTCCAAACGACCCAGAAAAAAGGCAGTCTTCTCTGCTCACAGTTCAAAATCTTCTCCCTCTGAAAGACACTGCATACACTGCTAGTCTTGCAGCCACATGAAAATGTTATTTTTGTGGTCTCAAACTACCCAGAGAAACTAAATGCCACATTAATTAAAGCCAGAACATATTTTTAGATTGTAAGAATGTTTTTGAGATAGTAATGGTTTAGTGAAAGAAGTCTTACTAATTAACCTGTAGCTGGGGGAGAAGAGATGGATACATACCATTCCCAAAGATATTTGCAAGTAAGCGAGTATAATGAACCCAACAGGAATTGGAACTTGGCTCTCCAATTAACAATTCTGAGCTATTGTCCATTATACCACCTGCACATCCAAGTTTACTTTCTTAATTATGTGAATGCAAAACTTCTGAGAGAATAGATGCTCCTGGAAGAAGATAGCATCTTTTAAAAACCAATTGATAGAGTGTATCGTGAATGTCAGTGAGTTAGCATGCTCACACTTCCATCTCTTTGGTCCAATCAAAGAGGCACTGAGGGGCAAATGTTATGGGGGTGGTAATGAAGAAATGAAAACTGCTGTAAGGAATTGGCTACATCAGTAGCCAGCTGAGTTTTACAAAACTGGGATACAGGCTCTCATTTATAGATGGAACACTGCCTCTGAAAGGTGGTGACTTATGTTGAAAAGTAGGGAGGTGAACCTGTGATGTATACATCTCATGACCAAATAAATATAATTCTGAGCCATTGTCTATTACACTCACCTGAACATCCAAGTTTACTTTCTTAACCCTAGAACACTAACCATCAATTAAAGTTACGCCACTACTAACCATGGGTATATCATACCCGATTTTGAAAATATCAAAAAAATCATTAAATATAAATCTTTATTTGAAATGTTTTACATGCAGGTACTTCAATCTTTGTACTTTGAGTTAACATTAATAGGAACTGAAAAACATTATTTAGGTAAGAAAATCAGGTACTGAAAATTGTATTTAAAAATAGAAAAATTTGCGCTGGGTACTATATAACTATGGTTAGTGTTCTAGGGTTAAAGGTTTTTAAAATTTCCAAAGAGAAGTTCGACCAGGATTGCCCTCCCTTTGTGGCTCTCACAGCCAGGTACTGTTTTACTTGAAACCATGTTCACCAAAACAAGTAGGATTCTCCTGTGAGTAAATTGGAACTGCTCGAGATGAACCCACTCTAGGCACACATCCAGCACCACGATGGGAGACAACTGAACGTTTCTCTCAGAGATTTGGCCCCTGCTGGTGAGTTATCAAACCAGAGGGAGGAGCAGCTCACTCTTGAAACAATATCTCTCACTCTTGATAGTAATGATGACACAATGCCATTGGATTCTCTGGATGAACAAGGCCCAGATAGTGATGATTCGGAGATTGACACCAGAACAGTTCCCTCTAAACGAGAGCATACTACCGTGGACTCTGATAATCAGCTTTCACAATCAGTGTCCCACTCTAAGAAGGAGACAAAAACAACAATATGAGACAAAATACTTTCAACTATTCCTGGAACATCTGAATGCACAGATCAGCTGCCACTGAGATGATCCCAGATAATTGTCAAGAGACCCAGTCACCTGGATGATTTTGTGTTGGAGTAGGTTAAAATAAAGCTGAGAAGAATGTGATAAGACAACCAAATTACCTCCCCTGTCTTATGATTTGTATAAATAAGTCACTGTCTTAGCCAAAACTCAAAAATCTTCAGTTATGTTCAATAAAGGCACATTAAGCCAAACTAGACTTAGAACTTTCATTACACATATGACTGACTTGTTTAGTAGATTAAGTATGGCTGTTATAATCTTACTTATTATAAAATGCAGATTGTGTGTGTGTGGGGGGGGGTTCGTTTATATGTGGGATCGGATTTCCTATATTTTTTCAACCGATTTCAACAAAACTTCACTTTTTTTTTTGGCAGGTAGTGTTTCTTATTGTCTTGCACACTTTTTTCTTTATTTTTACATTCAGAATGCTTTAAAAATTCCATTTACAAGACAATTGTTTATAATAAAATTCTATTCAATCGGTAAACTCATAACGATTGAAAACAATGTTTTTGTTTGAGTTTGGGTTTGACCAATTCGTAAAAAAAAAAAAAAAAAAAAATAAAACTAATTAAGACATGTGTGTCCGTCAACCTTAAACAATAATCTTTGTCAATTTTATTTTTCAGTCTTTATGATGGTTGATACTTGATCTATCTCTTACTGTTACATCCCCGGGCAACGCCAGGCTCTACTGCTAGTCTGTACTAAATAAGTGGCTGTCATTGTAGATAATTTTATGCAGAATTGGTTTGCTTTTTATTGTTCACCTGAAATTGGTCTTTTTATAGATAATGGTCTTGAGTTCAACAAAAGACTTTTCAAGAAATGGTTGAAAAGTTGAATCTGTCATTCAAAACAACTGCAGCTTATTCTCCATTGTCAAATGGTATTCCTGGGTGCCATAATGTGATCCTGACAGAAATCATTAAGAAGATTAAAGAAGAAAATGTTATTTCATGGGGAAACTGCTACAAGATGGGTTGTGAATGCATAGAACTGCTTTAATTCATATCTTATAGTTTGTGGCAGGAATCCAAACTTACCATCTAATATTATCAACAAACACCCCCCCCCCGCTCTGGAAGATAAAACTATTGGTGAAGTGATGAAAAGGCATCTCACAGCTTCACAAGAAGCATGAAAAGCATATTTGGTGGCAGAATTATCAAAAAGAACCCAAAGAGCATTGAGAAAACAAATAAGACTTAAGGAAGAAAGACTTTAAATGAAGTGAAAAGGTGTTCTAAAGAGATCCTGAATGGAAAGGGTCACGTTGGATTTTAGGAAAAGACAATGTCGTTGTAATAGTAAAAGATATGGAGGCAGTTATGTCTGCATGCATGAAAGTAGACACTTGAGAGCTTTAGAATCAAAAGCTAGTCATAATAATAATAATACTACTAATGGTGATAATAATAATGATAATAATAATAATACTAATGGTGATGATAATAATAATAATAATAATGATAATAATAATAATACTAATGGTGATGATAATAATAATAATAATACTAATGGTGATAATAATAATACTAATGGAGATAATAATAATGGTAATAATAATAATAATAATGGTGATAATAATAATACTACTAATGGTGATAATAATAATAATGATCATAATAATAATGATGATAATGATAATAATAATACTAATGGTGATAATAATAATGATAATAATAATACTAATGGTGATAATAATGATAATAATAATACTAATGGTGATAATAATAATAATAATACTGATAATAATAATAATAATATAGAACGTGCTGACAGTGAAGATGAAGACAAGGAAAATACGGATGCTGCAGGAAATGATACTGAGAACAATGACGACTTTCCTAGAGATGCACATCAAGACATTGAAAGAAAAGATGAAGATTTTGGAACTTCTGCCAACATAGAGAAGGATAGACAAGTGAACGCTAATATTATTAAGTTCAAAAAGATCAAATAATTCAGTTCCAACTTCCATAAAATGGAAAAGAACATGAAGCTGAAATTCTTGGGCAGGCTGGAAAAGCATCTACCAAGAGAAAGAACTGCTACGATATTGAATATATAAAACCTAATGACATAAAAGGAACAGGTATGTCTATTGATTTATCAATTGTGAAGAATCTGAAGATCAAACAAATGGGAATACAAACAGAAGAATCATATCAACAAAAATCTTGATTTTTCAGAAGCAAAGAGAAGATGAACTAAGAAAATGGAAAGTTTATTTAGAAGTCAAGGATAAAGGACAAAAATGCATGTCATCTAGGTGGGTAAATATAGTGAAAAATGATGGTGACAAGATGAAGTTACAATCTAGCTTTGTAGCAAAAGGATTCAAGGAAATACCCCAAAATTCACCAACGATCAACAAGTCATCTCTAAGAAGAGTATTATCAGTCATTGCACAATATAATTAGTAATTATTTACTTATTTATCCGCTAACCTGCACAGCAAGATGTGGCACAAGGCCAAGTTTTAAAGTGGTGTATCCGAGCCCATATGCTCAGGCAAAAATTCCCTGCGTCCTGGGTATGGCGATAAACTACATCAAACAGCAAGGCCTCAGATGTTTTTCACAAAAGTAATGTTGCCAGCTGTCCATTTTTGAAACCATAATGTTGCCAGCTGTCCGTTTTTGAAACCATAATGTTGCCAGCTATACGTTTTTGAAATCATAATGTTGCCAGGCATACGTTTTGGAAACCATAATGTTGCTAGCCATAGGTTTTTGAAACCATAATGTTGCCAGCTGTACATTTTTGAAACCATAATGTTGCCAGCTATCTATTTTTGAAACCATAATGTTGCCAGCTATACGTTTTTTTGTTTTTTTTGAAAAAATAATGTTGCCAGCTGTACGTTTTTAGTTTTTACAGCTCTCACCTGCATCCTGGTTATGACAATAAACTACATCCGCGTCCTGGTTATGACAATAAACTGCATCCGCGTCCCGGGTATGACGATAAACTACATCTAACAGTAAGGCCTCAGATAAAGGTTTATGAAACAATAATGTTGCCATCTATCCGTTTTTGAAACAATAATGTTGACAGCTATACGTTTTTGAAACCATAATGCTGCAAGCTATACGTTTTTGAAACAATGTTGCCAGCTATACACTTTTTGTAAAAAATAATGTTGCCAGCTATATGTTTTAAAACCATAATGTTGCCAGCTATACGTTTTTGAAACAATGTTGCCAGCTATACATTTTTTATAAAAAAAACAAAAAAAAAAAACAATGTTGCCAGCTGTACGTTTTTGAAGCAATAATGTTGCCAGCTGTGCGTTTTTCAAGCAATAATGTTGCCAGCTGTACATTTTTGAAACAATGATGTTGCCAACTCTGCGTTTTTGACTTTTAAAGTCACTCAAAATCATTTCCGGCATAAAATGACCACTAAGGTTGAGATGCCGTTAAACAAAACAATCAATCAATCAAAAATTCCCTATAGACCACGTAAAAAACAGTCAGTTTCCCAAGACAAGACTCTGCCCTTTGGGCATAGCCTCATCTGGGAGATACCCTCTGACATGTTAGTATGTCAATACTATTGACATAAAGACTGCATTCTTGCAAGGTGAAGAAATTGAATGGAATGTCTACATTAGACTCTATCAGGGTCATGTACTAAAATTAGTAATTAAGGAAATGTATCTATGGTTTAGCAGAAGCATCATCACAATGGTATCAAAAGGTAAAAACAACTGTTAAAACTTAAAGGACAGATATCTAAAATTGGTCCAGCAATATTTTATTGGTTTGATAAGGGCTAAAATATTACCATGCCCCATCGGTGGGACATGTGCCCCACGTTGGGAATCATTGTGATAGACTGTCTGAATAATGAAGAGATGAAGCATAATGTTTACTTTTAAATAAGAAAAGGAATTAGATTGATAACTATTGTTTACTGTAACTGGTATAACCAGTTATCCCCCCTCCCCAACTTAATGGACTGTTCCTATCAGCAGTAGCAGTGAATCAGCAAAAATGAGTTCTTCATTATCAATATCATGGCAATCCCACAAAATGGAGCAAATAGTAAAAAGTACATTAGCTAGTGTGACACTAGTGATTGACAATGCATTCATTATCTCAATGCTCCTAGGTGAGTTGTTAAATAATAATCGCCAAAAGATCATTCCTATCAAGTGTTTTGTAGATAACAGTGATTTGGTCAAGCAATCAAATCAACTAAACTTGTTGTAGATAAGATTGAGAATAGAAGTAGCAAGTATCAAGGAAATGTTAGATAAAGGAAAAATCTGTCAAATAACAATGGCTGAAGTCTAAGGATCAAATTACTGTCTAACTAAAAGAGGTGCCACACTTTACTACATGATAGATCAGCGGTTCCCAACCAATTTGGGGCCATGCCCCACTTTGGTATTTCTAAAATTCTAGTGCCCAATCCCTGTAATATTTAATTCTTACATATTCAAAACTAGCAGTAGAGCCCGGCATTGCCCGGGGATGTAACAGTAAGAGATAGATTAAGTATCAACCATCATAAAGACTGAAAAATAAAATTGACAAAGATTATTGTTTAAGGTTGATGGACACGCATGTGTTAATTAGTTTTTTTTTGTTTTTTTTTTACGAATTGGTCAAACCCAAACTCAAACAAAAACATTGTTTTCAATCGTTATGAGTTTACTGATTGAATAGAATTTTATTATAAACAATTGTCTTCTAAATGGAATTTTTAAAGCATTCTGAATGTAAAAATAAAGAAAAAGCGTGCAAGACAATAAGAATCACTACCTGCCAAAAACAAAAAGTGAAGTTTTGTTGAAATCGGTTGAAAAATGGAGGAAATCCGATCCCATATCTAAATGAACACACACACACAAACAACCAACCAACCTGGGTTTTATAATAAGTATAACTCGATATGAGTTGTCCCCCTTTCATTAATGCCTCTTAATCGTGTTTTCAAATTGATTTCATGCAAAAACAATTGTGTTTTTCCAATTTTGGGCACTGTCAGAACCACCACAAGGTAATTTTATGTAGTCCTGTGAAGTTTTGTTGAAATCGGTTGAAAAATGTAGGAAATGCGATCCAATATATATTCTAGATCAGCGGTTCCAAACCGATTTTGGGCCATGCCCCACTTTGGTATTTCTAAAATTCTGGGGCCCTACTGTATTATTTCATTTTTCCTAATTCATAATTTTACTGCAATTCACATGAAGGAAGCTTAAAAGGCCATTAACTTGGTCTCTAAACAAGCCTCCAAAGACCATGGCATCCATGAAAGAGAAAAAAAATTAAAAAAAAAAAACAAAGTTAAATATATATATTTTCAAAGCATAATAGAGAACTCAAAGAGGGAAATATAAAATATTTGAATGAAAGTTTATTCTGTAATATACTTTGATCTTTTTAATCATGAAATAATAATGCAAAATGAAATTTGAGCTCACGTTATAGTAAGCCAAAGGGTTCATTCACATCCTACACATGCCCACCAGTGGGACACGTGCCTCAATGGTATCAAAAGGTAAAAACAACTATGTTAAAACTAAAAGGAGAGATATCTAAAATTGGTCCAGTAATATTTTGTTGGTTTGATAAGGGCTAAAATATTACTATGCCACACGTTGGGAATCATTGTGATAGACTGTCCGAATAATGGAGAGATGAAGCATAATGTTTACTTTGAAATAAAAAAGGAATTAGATTGTCAATTTTTGTTTACTGTAACTGGTATAACCAGTTGTCCATCCTTCCCCAACTTAATAGACTGTTCCTATCTGCAGTGGCAGCAACAGAAGCATAGACTTGTGTCCCTTCTTGCCCAGGGTGGATTGGACTATTAGATACTATTTAAACTGCTATGTTTTCTCTTGGCATTTTGACTTGCCTTGAGGAATTATTGACATTTTAAATCAGACCTGTACTCTTATCAAAAGTCTTACTAATTAACCTATAGCTGGAGGGAGAGGAGGTGGATTCATGCCTTTCCCAATGGTATTTGAACATAAATGAATATAATAAACCCAGCTGAAACTGGAACTCAGCCCTCCAATTGATAATGCCATGTCATCAATTGCACATCCAAGCTCACAGCACCTGGTATTCTCAAGTGGTCACCCATCTAGGTACTAACCAAGCTCGATGTTGCTTAACTTCAGAGATCATACAGGAACTGGTGTTTCAACATGATATGACCATGAGCCTGACTTTTTTTTTTTTTTTTTTTTAACTCTAGGGTAAGACAGTCTGATGTCTTAATTATTTTTAACTTTAGCATAAAACAGTCTTATGTTTTTTGTTGTTTTTTTTTTACTCTAACATGAAACAGTCAGGTCTTCCCTTTTTTTTTTTCTTTTTTTTTTGATTCTAGCATAAAAACGGTCTGCTCTCTTTCCTTTTCTTTGACTCTAATGTAAAATGGTCTGTTGTTTCAACATCTCTTTTTTTTTTTTTTTTTTTTTACTCTTAGAATAAACTGGTCCAATGTATCACCCTTATTTGACTCTAGCATAAACTGGTCTGATGTCACACTTTTATGACTCTTAATACAGTGTGCTATTTGTCCTATAAGATTTTTATTCAGCATTAAATAACTCAACAAAACTCAATAGGTCTTTAAATTAAATAACCTCTTATAACTCTCATTGTATCTGTCTCAAATGTTGATATAGTTGGTTTTGTGGCAGTCTGTTGATGGTCCCCAACTATGAGTAAAATAGTAGAACAGACTGGATCCTAGTAATCAGTCTAGAAGGAGACTCTGAATTCAAAACCACCTGTTGCCTTGTAAGTCCTGCTTCTTTAAACAAAGGCTAGAAGAAGGTAACCTCAAAAACAAATCTGCCTCTGAGAGGGAGGACATTCCCAGTGCAAAAGGAACCAACAAGCCATTGCACTATTCTGCCTTGAGTGCCACCATGAACCACAATTGTGAGATGGAGGGGAGCGGTGACTACAATGGCGGTGCAAAATGTGCTACCTGAATAAAATGAATAATGTTAATGAGTAAAAGTTGTGTGTAACCTGGTGATTTACAATATATTTTGGAATTCTACAAAAGACAGTTTTTAGCTCAAGCAGTGTTATACGGAACTCTAAAGCACTTGTGAAGAAAGAAGACTGAAAAAAAAAACTGTCTTAATTGGTTGATAATGAAGAACTCATTTTTGCCGATTCATGACAAAACGGATTCTCTTTCATATCAAAATTGTCTTCATGCTTAACATATTATCATACATACTGATTTTCTAAACTATGCTTAGTTGTGGCACAAGGCTGAAAATATGGAGCACCCAATAAACATCAAACTTACTATTCAGTCATAACTGATCTAGCAAGACAAGCTTTCTAACCATTACACCCCGTCAAAGTGGCCAACTACTTATATGCTGAAAAACAAAATCTGTTTTGATTTAGATATTCCTCACCCTAGATTGTTCTAGTTCCACGTGCCATGCCTTTTCTGGATGTCTCAGTTATTTCCCTTGAGTAACTTCACATGGCTCATTGGTTCAAGTAATCCAGTGACTTGACCCAGAGTTGTGAGTTCAGTCCCTGGCCAAAGCAGAGGTGCACAAAAATGTGGAGAATAGAATTACTAATGGGAATAAAATGAAACTGAGATATCCAGAAACGGCATGGCACGTGGAAGTAGAACAATCTACCCCAATGGACGAAATAAAGGGTTTGGTTTGAAATTCCGACATATATCACCTGAAAAGGCCAGAGTGTACAATGGCCGAAACGTCGTGGATATGACAATAAAGATGAGGACAATAGTCTGAACAATGTAAATAGTGTAACTTATAATGTCTGATCTCAGAAATATAGACAGATACCGAAGAACTTCCAGTCCCAAGAATTTCAGAAAAAGGATTCCCAACCCATATTTTGTTGTCAGTTCTTGAAAAAAATAGAATGCATAAATCCAATCTCATATGTTTGGCTTTTATTAAAATTCTAAAAATAGATTTTTGATACATTAAAAATTGCAGGAGGAGTATACAATAATAGTGATGTCAAGGGAACAACAGTCCTTTTGACAAACTGTTTTTTTGTGGTAAACTTTTTTGTTTTCAGCCTGTACTAAATTTTGGGAATCATTTATGCTATGCAACTCTGACAACTTGTGTAAATAGAATGTGTTGCTAATCATAGATTTGAGATTGTCGAATGTGTGGAACAGTAAAATATGTCACGTCTTATCAGTTTCCCAATATCAGTAAAAAAAATTGTGCTTTTATTTGAAGCATTTCCCACCTTATCCACCAAGGCACTTTTATCTTAAACATACAAATATATAAAAGCCTAAGTCTGTTTATGCTCTTGATAATTTCTAAAATTGTAGACCAGATAGACATTTCTTATTTTGCATGTATCAGCGTAAAATATATCTGTGTAAAATGATATAACTTGTGTCGTCTTGATCTTCTTTGATTATGACTCTCCACAATTTCCTGTCCTTCATATTTCTTAATAAATTTTGTCTTTTTATCTATCATAAGCCTTGTTTCTCCATCAATTTACTTTTAGGTAGGTTATATGTTGTTTTTCTCTCTCCCTCTTCAATCTGTCTCTTTGAATATCAAATTTTCCAAGCTCTCTTTCCTCATTATGTACACTAGAAATTTCAACTCTCTTCCTGATGTTAAGTATTAGTTTCTTTTTTCTTTCAATTTTTCTCTAAAACTTCTTCATTGCTTGCATGTTCCATCCATAGTATTCTCAGTATCCCTCTGTAGAACCACATTTCTGTTACTTCAAATCTCTACTTTATCTGTGCAGAGATTGTCCAGCATTCACTACCATATAAGAGGACTGATATTACATAGCAGTTCAGTACTCTTTTCTTTCTCATGAGATTTTTATGTTTCTTAATACTTTGCTTAGGTTTTGGAAGGCACCTTTCTATATCTAAATGCACCTTCAGATTTCAGTGTCACATTTTCTGTCTTCTGTTAAGACTACTCGGTTATTTAAATTTTTGTACTTGTTTGATTTTTGTATCTCCAAATCACTGGCCACTGGATTTATGTTTTACCCAAGTTTATAGGTAAACATTGGCTGGGTTTTTGTTGAAGAACTGGATATGGTTAAATAAAATTGACAAAATTCTCAACATTAAGAAGAGGGAAGTAGAACAAGGCAAAATAATACAAATCAAGTCAAAGCAACTATAAGAGAGTAAAAAGTTCAGAAAATAGAGAGTGTTCATAGGCAAATAGAATACAGTCAAATGGTTATAGGCTTCTAATGGGAAAGAAAGAAAAAATTTGTGGTTAAGACTAACAATTGGTCCATTTTTTTAATTAGCAAGGAAGAAGTTTCAGCATGCATCTGTAGGATTTATCTATAAATTTGAGGAGTGTGAATTTTTGGCAGTTTAGTAAGTAAACACTTGCCAGGTTTTTATACCTGTTTTCTGTAGTTAAACCCTCTCTGGGTCTTTATACCTGTTTTCTGTAGGTAAACATTCTCTGGGTCTTTATACTTGTCCGTAGGTAAACATTCTCTGGGTCTTTATACCTGTGTCTGTAGGTAAACCCTCTTTGGGTCTTTATACCTGTGTCTGTAGGTAAACCCTCTCTGGGTCTTTATACCTGTGTTTGTAGGTAAACCCTCTCTGGGTCTTTATACCTGTTTTCTGTAGGTAAACCCTCTCTGGGTCTTTATACCTGTTTTCTGTAGGTAAACCCTCTCTGGGTCTTTATACCTGTTTTCTGTAGGTAAAACCTCTCTGGGTCTTTATACCTGTGTCTGTAGGTAAACACTCTTTGGGTCTTTATACCTGTCTGTTGGTAAATCCTCTCTGTGTCCACAGGTAAACACTTTCTGGATCTTTATACAAAAAGCATAAAGATCCAATTATAAAAACAGTTTCTAAAATCTTTCCCAAATTGCTGGTTTGTGTCACTAAAACAAACTCATTTTGGTGATAGCTTGAAGCTGATATCAAGTCATTACTCCTTAAACAGCAGGAATCATCAATTAAGGTTTCATTGGTGATCCGCAAATATCACCAATTGATACTTTAAACTTTTTCCAATGATATGGGAATCATTCATTCAGGATTCAAGTTTCAAAGACAAATTGGCAACTCTAATTGATGTACTTACCTTTGCTACCTCCTGGTATTCATCTGACATTTAGATAAGCACATTATACCAATTAAGATTCTGAAGACAATTTCGTTCATCTACAAGTTTATTAAAAATCAAAAAACTGAAACTAGAAAAAGCAAATAAATTTGAGACTACAGTGATGCTGATAGTTATTTGAATATAGTTAGTCCCTAGGACCCACCGGGTGGTGATTTGAGCCATCCCTCAGAAAATTCAGTGGGTTCCAACTAAAGTTTCTTAATAAATTGTAGTGTTATTAAATGGCGTTATTAGTTTGACATGTTTCCACCTACTTGACATTCATTCCAACTGGAGCAGGCACTACAAAATTAAGTGTATATTATCACAGCTAATCATCTATATAAATAAATGCAAATGTCAGTGTGTCACACTTTTTCAACTTTACTCCTAGAGGCTGTAGCCCAACATGTTGGAATCAGGCTGACTCTGAGAAAATTAAAAAAATTTTTTGTTTCTCAAGTTTTTATTACTGCAATTGTTTTCAGATTTTGCCATCTTGGCTTCTACTGATAAAAACAATTAAAGGGACACAACTCTCTAACTTACAATAGCTCATGTTCAAATGAAAAAATTACTGTTCTCAAATTACCGTGTTTCAAAATAAAATTGTCTGTGTTTTCAACTCTACAGGCTGTAACCCAACATATACCATTTTGGAATCAGGTCAATTCTGTGAGCAAATTAAAAACATTCCAGACTGCAACTGGATCCACAATCCTGAAATTTTGGATTCCCAAGTTTTTATTACTGCAATTGCTTTCAGTGAATTATTTTTTATTTATTTATTTTTTATGTGATTTTTTTTGTGACACATTTTTTGTATGATAACAATTTTTATAACTTTGGGAATAATCATAATTAATTGCAAAATCCAGTGAAAGTCCCCCATGAAATAAAAATAGTTTTTTGTACAGAAAGTAAGGACCTATGTAGATCAAATTGTATTTAAATTAAGTGGCAATAAGAATTATCAGTGAACATTTAAAAGGTAAACTTAAATATTAAAAGCAATACTTAAATGCAACGATCAATTTTAAGTTCTTTTGTAGTTCATTGTTGCTTATTACATCTACTCCTTCCTTGCTATTGTGATGAAGGCCCAAAGAGTTCTCTGCAAGGAGTAGCTTAAATGTCGCCCGATAGGGTGTCTTTTAATCTAGTAAGAAATATGTTTCCGTTTGTTTAACAATTGGGTTAGCAGGCAATAGAAAATAATTTTTCTTCATTGAACTTCATGAAAATATTTGCCATAGTGGGCCACAAAGGGCTACCCATAGCTATCCTGTCAATTTGTTTGTATATTTATATTGTTGGAGCTAAGTAACCAGTATTTTGAAATGATATTTTTCCACTAATCCATGAATAATGTTCTTGTCTCGGCTAATGTTGAAATCCCTTTGAAAGACATACTGCCTATCTTCAAAACAACTCCCATTTATTTATTCTTTTAAATGTCACTGTGACACTGACTATATAGGCAGGACAACTGCACTTTTGAAGCACAGAATTTCTCAGGATGTTGTGGCATTTAATCAGGAGAGGTCTGCTAAGTATGATTTGCATAATTCTGTTGCATTCTGGTCTGCTATTGCAAAGCATCTGATAAAAAAAAAATGTGTACCAGGCCAGTAAATGTTGTTGTTTAATACTGTTTATTATAAACAGAGCATTTACTTAAATATTTGTATCTATAAAAATAATGTATAAACAAAAAATACACTTTTTACATCATTTGAACTATTGTCCTCATCTTTGTCGCCACATTTATTACGTTTCAGCCATTGTATACTCCAGCCTTCTTTGGATGATTGGAATCTTGAACTGAACCCTTTATTTTGCTCACTGGGGTAGACTGTTCTAGTTCCATGTGCCATGTTTAATGGATGTCAGTTATCAGTTGTTAATTCCCTTCTGAAAGTTCTCTACTGCCTTAACCAGGTATTGAACTCACTCTCTTTTGGGTCCTTTATCCACTGTGCCATGTGTCCTCAAGGACACATGGCTTTGTGGATAAAGGCATTAGTTAGATCCAGTGACAGAACCCAAAGAGTGTGAGTTCAATACCCGGTTAAGGCAGTGGAGAACTTTCAGAGGGGAATTAACAGGAGATAACTCTATAAATGTAAATAGTGTATATAATACCTCATCTCAGAAATATAGACAGATACTGAAACAAAAAATGTATTAAAATAGTTGTCGGGCTTAGTACATTTCATAATATATGATGTCATTTGTTTACATTAAGATACACTTCAGACAGATATGAGCATTCAAGAAAAATCATGAGAAATTTGTAGTTCAAAAGCAGTAATTTAACCTTGCTGACCAGATGCTTCCTCTGTAGCTAAGTAGCATCGCACTTCAGGTGATATGACGGTTCTGTATAGGATATAGGTTTGATTCTTGTCGAAGGACATATTTTCTATGAAATTTCTCAGACATTGAACAGAGCATTTACTTAAATATTTGTATCTATAAAAATAATGTATAAAAAGGAAATATATTAAAATACTTTTTGTATATAAAGCAGAAATAAACATAAAAGTGCAGTTTTAAAAAAAAATTTTTACCAGTTTGGCATTAATTTTTTTTTTTTACTGTTTTATTGCAGCAATAAACTCAATCATTGCACTAAATCATGTTTTATCAAGGGCTTAAAATTTATGGCCCCCTAGTGGTTATTATTCAAACTACAATTGTAAACACAGCAGGAAGTCTTGATTTTTATGGTTGCTGGGAGAAATTAAAAATCCATGGAAAAAAAATACTATTAATGTCATCCATTTTTTTTTTTTTTTTTTTTTTTTTTTTTTTATCAATTTGCAGTTCAGCTATCAATGATGTAAACCCAGTTTCAAATTTGACATTTGTAAATAAAAACAAAGCACAGGTAAATCTTTAAAAAGTCAGGGGTCGATTTGACTGTATTTATATTATGAACAGGACCCCTTCCCTAAAAAAATCAGTATTTTTTGATCTTAACAAATGTTGTGAAAGATTTAAAGAATGCTAATCTACAATGTTTCCAATATGTTTTTAATCACACCAGTCAATTTAATGAGCAATGTTGCAGTTTTAGAGAAAAATAGTAACAAAAAGGACATGTAAGGAAGGAGAGCTGGGAAAATTTGATACTCACAGGGCATATTGAAGGCAAGAGGGACAGAAGAGAGGAAAGCATCACGTAACTTACTTAATGAGCTTGTATAAATGGTTGGCATAACAGAGGTTAGGAGAGATAGTAAAAAGACAAGATTTAAGTTGTGGAAAGACATGGTCACTTAGTAGACAAACATATCTGAGTACCTCACATGAAAGGCTTGAACAAATAAGACTAAGCAGTAAAGGAACTGCTTAATTAAACAGTTCATTTTGATTGTGCTAATTTTGTTTAAATGTAGATGAATATTTTATTTATATAGATTATTAAAATGATTAACAGAAGTAATAATAAATTTACAAACATAAGTTGAGTTACCTCCCTTCTGATTACAGATGGGACAGGAAATATATAAATAAATAAATACACATTGATAATTATTACATGATCTGATGATTGATTTGATGATGATTAATAGAAGGGATACCTAGTGTTGCCTGAGCCATAATGTCAGATATGGATTAAGTTGGTGATTTTATGACATGTTCACACTTGTTGCGTTATTTCATGTCAAATTTTGTATGAGAGTTACCCAGTAAAGATTGAACTCAATACCTAATGATAAGGGTCAGTCAGATTTGTTTTATTAAACAATACCCAACACTGAACTGCCTAGCTTCGGATATAACACAGAAGTATCTATTTATTTTTTTGGAGGTGGGGACATTCAGTAGGGATTGAACTCAGTATTACGTAGTAAAAGAAGCCAAACCATCTACAAAAAAATTTTTTTAAATATCAACATCAAACTGGTTTTAACATGTTCCGTGTTTACATAATTCAAGTTTTGTAAAATTTAATAATTTTAATTTAAAATATGTTATTCTCTTGTTGATTAAATTAAAGTTTGTTTTTGTTTTTGTTTTTTTGCACACACACCCACTTCTTGAGGAGATGGGGGCTGTAGAATAATTAGTTTGCACCTGTTTTGTTTTTTTTTAATTCTTTTTTACGAGACTTTTCAATTATGTCTGTCTGTTCATTTGTATCAGTTCTGTTTTGTCTGCTTCAAAAGGTCACCTGTATGTTTCCATGGCAAATCACGAGTGTTGCTACGTCCTGTTTTCCTGTCTGTTATGTCTACTTCTTTACTTCCAACCCCACCCAGTAATATCTCCCCCCCCCTTCTTCTGGTTGTAAAGCTTCGCTCATTTACTATCAAAAAAGGTCACTATCTTTTGTCTATGTCAGGCTGAGTTAAAAAAAAAAAAAAAAAATTTGATGCAATTTTCTTTCCTTGTTAGCATAATACCCATAAAAAATGACACACTAATGAATCAGTATTTTAAGATCAGAGTGTAGTATCTGTGCACTCTAGTTGGGATCAAAATTTATCTCCCCAAAACATTTGTCAAAAGTTTAACCATCTTGAAACAGTCTGAGCTAGCATCAAAGTGTAGTATCTGTTCTTGACTCTCTTCCTTTTAAAATGATGAGGGAAGCCTAGTTCCATGGAATTCAACCATATTGGCATCACCTTCTGTTATAGTGAAACACACCTATTCTATAGTTAATAGACTCTCCCACCTATAATAAGTAGGAGTAGTAGGAGTCGCTCAGGGAGTTGCTCAGTGAGTCAATGTTGGACGACCGTTAGTCGGATACTAAAAGTATCAGTGACCACCACTAGATTTCTCTGTGTCATTACCTATTATATCAAGTTCCTAACATTTTGTATGTCGAACCTATTTTAGGACCAACTTAGTACAAATACAAGCCTCCACTGTGAAACCACTCTACAGCACCTTCCTTACAGCACTAAAGACAGGGAGTTGGTTTTATAATGATGACAGTGGGAGTACCACTGGGATTAGGCAATTTTTGCGCTAAGTATGTATGTATGATGCTCCACTTTAACCAACCATGTGCCACATCCACTACTGTCACGAGTTGGGTAGACAGATCAGAGTGTAGTAACTGTTCTTATTCCCTTGGCTGTGTTTCTGTCTTTAGGCAACCCATGGTAAATCTTTCAAAGAAGCTTAATGCTAAAGATTCCAACCATGCAGTAGTGCCTCCCTTATTGCACACAAGCAGTGAGTAAATACCAGATTGAGACACATGCACGTGCCTCAGCTGGGTTCCAATATATGTTTGTTCTTATATGTACATACTGCATTAAACTAGAAAGGAATTGGTAACTATTTCAAGTTGGTATGGTATCCCCAGCTGGTCAAGAAAGTCACAGTTTTAATGGTATCAATCCCAGTGCATCAGTCACTACTGGAATCACCTTGACATTCCCTTCCAGCATTCCAAACACTCTTGCCATCTCATCTTTCAAATCTGAGTAGTTTGTAATTTTCTCAATCACTTTATTATAATTGTCATTCCCTTTGTTAGTTTTCATGACTGTTACGACACCCCTATAAATAATGAACCATTCTATTTGGATTGTGTTGAAAGAGGGGAAAAGACACTACTTGGTTTCAAAAAATTAAATCTTTCAGGGAAGATCGAAGTTGACAGAGAGAATCAGATTAAGCTTATAAGAACAGATATTACACTTTGATCTTAGCCAAAAGGCCGAGAATGCAATAAATGTGCCAATTTTCCGACTCACAGTATGAGACAACAGAAACCAAATAAGGCAATTGCCAAAAATCCAGTTACTATAAATAAAATGAAATCATCCGCTGAATTATTTTAAAATTATTATTACGAGAAATGTTTGTTAAACAGGGGTTGGGCTGTTTATTAATATTATTATTGTTATTATTAAAATAACAATAATAATAATAGTAATGATGAAGATGAAAATATTGAACTAAATATTTTTTTTTTTAATTCTCATTTTTACTTTCACTCCCAAAAATTTCTGTAAAATATTAGGTTGGTGCAAAAATAATGTCGTTTTCTCACATAGTAACATATGTGAGAAAACGACATTATTTTTGCACCAACCTAATAGAAATATTTTTTTTGCTTAAGTTACAATTTTTCTGTCTCCTGATACTAAAGAGTTCTTTAACACTTTTTTTATCTGTAAAAAAAAAAAAAAAAAAAAAAAAAAAAAAAAAAAAAAAAAAAAAGAGTTTAAACATTTTCAGATAACAAAATGTGAAAACAAGGCTTGGTTGTAATGTCTTGTAAAATAGCTTTCTTCTGAACTGATACAATTAACAATTTATAACCCCCATTTGAAAGAAGATAAGTATGCATTTAAATCAAAGATCATGGGGAGTTATTTGTGATCTGTGACCTTTTCTAAAGGTCAAAAACAGACTTGATTACATTCAAAATCACAAATTTTATGTAGAATATCACCATTTCAGTTAACTCTTAAAATGCCATTTGTTTTTATTTGCCTATTAAACTAAAAGATAGTATTGGGTAGGATGATAAACTACATCTCTGATCAGGAGGTTTTGAGAAGAATGAAACCAACTCTTAATTATTAGTTGGTGCAAAAATAATGTCGTTTTCTGACATATGTTACTATGTGAGAAAACGACATTATTTTTGCACCAACCTAATTTATTCCCAGGTCCACCCTGACCTGGGGTGGTAGCACATGTTAGGGTCCCAGCTATGGGCAAATAGTGCCCCGCCCCACAAACAAAAACATTATGAAAGTATGAAAATAAGTTTTTATGGTGAAGATACCAGCAATACTGTTTTTATATGAGAAAATGACCGACAATACATATTTATAGTAAAATTGCCAACAATACATTTTATCTGCAATTGAAGCCATAAAATTGATTTCAAATTATTTAAATTTCAGCATTAAATAACCCATAGAAGTGTTGATATGCTGCTAAACAAAATCAACCAACAAAACAACCAACATGAAAGAACTCTTTGAAGACATCAATCCATATAATACTGTCACCCTCAAGCCCCTCCCCAGTCGTCCAAAATGCCCAACAACCATGGCTGATCAAATAGGTGATCACTTCAATCCAGAACTTCCCTTATCCCACATTTTGATTTGCTTTGATCCTAAGGTGGGCTAAGATCAAATCACTGTCAGGTATCTTCGTATTGGGCTGGTCAGAGTGGGGTGAACAGGCAAAGAAGTAAAAAAAAAAAAAAATAAAAAATAACTTGAATAAAAAAAATGCTATTTTTACATAAGGTCCTTTATATATTACGAAATGGACAAAGTCTGACAATTCATTTATTAAAGACATTTTTATGTTTAACGTTCTTTTTATAGATACAAGTATTTAAGTAAATGCTCTGTTTATAATAAACAGTATTAAATAACATTTACCGGCCTGAATGTCTGAGAAATTTTCATAGAAAATATTCGTCCTTGGACAGGATTTGAACCTGCATCCTATACGGAACCGTCATTTATGCTGACGTGCCTTGACCGCTCAGCCACCAAGGATCGTTCGGTAGGCAAGGTCAAATTTACTGTTTATAAACTTCAATCTTGTACGAGATTCATGGAAGATCATAGAAAAGCCTAAAAAGCATTTTCACGATTTTTTCATTAGCCTTTCTCTTATCAGGCACAATAATTAGACCATCATCTCTGGAGAGGCCGTGATTGTCAATGTGGACAATTTTGTTGATTTTATTTAATATAAACAGTGCCATGAGTTCCGAAACTTCAGCACCATCTAAAGATCCTTTTAATTTAAAAGTAAGAACTAATATAGGGAAAATATTTTTAGAACTGTTCACTAAGCATTTCCCAAAGACTTTTCTACACAAAATTTTTAACAGATAATGTAAAATTAAGCTACTGTTGCACCAACAATCTAGATAGTATTATAAAGAAATTCAACACAAGGAAGAGCAACACCTACATTATTCCCTGCAACTGCGGGAACAAAGACAATTGCCCTTTGGATGGTAGCTGTAATACTGTGAGTGTGGTCTTTCAGGCAGAGGTGAAAGATTTCACAGGGCAGAACAAAGTCTACGTGGGATGTACAGAAGCCATATTCAAGAAGAGATGGTACAATCATAGGTCCTCCTTTAAATTGGAAAGCCATAGTCATTGTACAAACCTGGCAAGCCATGTGTAGGAGTTTGAAAAGAGATTTAATAGAAGCCCCATCATAAGATGGATTGTTCTTGCAGTTATAATGGCAGTATTTGTAGGCTGCATCAAGAAAAAACTTGTTGAGGTAATGTCAAAATATAGACACACCAATAAAAATACTCTAGCTCAATACAAACCCAGATGATTACATTTACAAATATTTTTTTTTTTTTACTTTCTCTCTCTTCCGGTTCTCCCAACTCTTTCCTCACCCCTCCCCTTCTGATATTCTGATATTTCTACTTTGTGGCACTTAATTAAGTTATATAAGAAGGCTTGATAGTACTATAAATTAATTATTAACAAGTAACAAACTAATGAGACCACAAGGTAGTGTGTGAATTTTTTCAAATCTCATATATATATATATATATATATACGGATTTTCTAAACACGACTTAGATGTGGCACAAGGTCGAAAGTATGAGGCACCCAGTGAGGATCAAACTCACTACTCAGTCATAATTTGATCTAGCAAGACAAGTTTTCTAACCATTACACCATATATATATATATAATATATATATATATGAGTATAGGATTAGTGTATACAGAATAAATTCCAATAACCAACAAATAGTATTCTTAAAAGAGTGCTCAATACAGAGTAAAGCAAATATAATCATTTATTCGAAAATTATAACATTTTTATGTTATAATTTTCGAATAAATGATGTGTGTGTGCATAAGCATGCATATATATATTTAATTTATGTTTAGGTAGTAAAGTAAATATTAGGTTGGTGCAAAAATAATGACAGTTTTTCATGTATTTTTAATGTCAAAAACTCATTATTTTTGCACTAACCTAATATTATATAGTAATATAAGTAAATATATAGTAATATAAATAAAGTAAATATTATATGGTTTTATTTTTGAATAGTATTTTTTTTTTTATTAGTGCTTAGATGGCAAAGTAAGTGTTTATTTATATGTCTACACTTACCCATTATTTCTGTTTTTTGTTTTGTAGTTTATCCTGGTTTTTAAAACTAATTGTTAATTTTTCTTCTGAGCATAGGTTACAGTTTTTATTGTTAATACTGCATGCATATATATATATATATATATATATATATATATATATATATATATATATATATATATTCAAATTAATAAATAATGCAGCTTAATATTGTAAAATAGTCATTCAAAGAATAAATCAATAAAGTTAATGTAATTAATAGCAAGTTCACTTCGCTAACAGATTAAGAGGGCATTAACTTACTGACCACTCACTGAACGATGCAATCCTGTCTTTTTTTATACAATGGATTACATGTTTGGGCCATATTGTTTGCAAGTACTTTCTGGGAAAACATTCACCATCTTCAGGCATAGATATTTTTTTTTTTTTTTTTTTTCAATTTCGGGTAAAAATTCCATGATGAAAATGAATGTGTTACTTGCTGAAAGATGTTTGATTAAAACGTGTGTTATTAACAGTTAAGAATATTTTTGAATGTGCAGAAATGCAATGCTAGATTTTTGAATATTGTAGCAATGTAGTAATTCAAAATTTCTATTATTGTAAGTGTTTTTTCCGTTGATGTAACATGGACTATTGGTCCAATAATTAGAGTAATATCTTAGAAGATTTCAGAAATTTTTTATATTTTATAATATATATATATATATATATATATATATATATATATATATAAAGTTTGACAAATTGGGAAAAAAGTTTTTGTGATGCATTTCATCTGTTAAGATTTGATTGGACTGGGCTTTGTTGATGTTGCCATGTCTAAGTATGTGCACAAAACGAGAGATGCTGGTAGTTTCAAAATTTTTGAAAGAATATTTTGTCAATCTAGCCAAATTCATATGTACTCTTTTTATCACCTTTGTCCCTGACTATCCTGCATTGTGATAACAGAAATCTACCAAGAATCCTGATATTGTAAGATCCTGGATGCAAATTTACCATAGCTGAACTAGTGATCAAGGCACTTTCCAGGCATTTTCGTCTTAGCGGATTATTTTCTCTTTGTATTTTCTTTGAATTTCTCAAGTTTGGTTCTTTGCAAAACATTTTACCTAAACAATTAAATTACTTCCGATACATTGATGATGTTCCCTTTGTATATCGCTGTGATACTAACTTACCAGATCTTGTAGATAAACTAAACAAAGTTGAACAGACAATAGAATTTACATACAAAATAGAAAAAAAAAACAATACTTTACCTTTCTTAGACATCATGTTACACCAAGTTGACAACAGCTTAAAACTTAGTATCTACTGAAAATCAACCAATAAAAATGAACTAATAAACTTCTATTCACATCATAACAACAAAATAAAATTTGGAATGATCTTTGGATTTTATTTAAGAGCACTCAGAATTTGCAGCCCTCAGTATTTACATGAAGAGGAGAAATATATTGAAAATACATTCCAGACCATAACTATCTCATATTCAATGTGAAACAAAAGGCTCATAAAATATTTCAAAACTCTCCTTCCTTTCTTCTATCTCTCACTCTCTCTCTCTCTATACATACATACATACATATATATATATATATATATATATATATTTTTTTTTTTTTAACATACGTGTGTTAGCATGTGCGATACCCTCACGGTTTTGGTGTCTATGGCGGGACCGCCACCAGCAGTGTTTGCCACCAGGCATGGTATGAAAAAAAAAAAAATGTAAATTCTTAATGAAATAAATAAAATGATTGTTCCTCTTTGCAGCTTCTGTCCATAATGAAAGTTCCTGAACGCGTTTGCCGTTATTGACGCGCTTGTAAAAATCGTTATAAACGACTACACAAATATTTCACTTGCCCATGTTAGGTCATGATGTTGTGCGCATAATATTTCAGTAATCTTTGTTCTGATCGTAACTTTCCTTTCTGGATTTGTCGTCGATTTGGTCGTTTTTCCTCTTTTTTATCTTTCTTTTCCATTACTGGTTCAAATCACTCAAAGCAAACGTTGTATATTATTCTACAAAAGGAACTGATCTGTTACCCTATGTGACCCTTAAGATTGTTATTAAGGATAAAAGAAAGCTCTTTGTCAGGATTTGTCCAAACAGCCTTCTGGTTACATTTGGGCCACTGTATTCTTGGTTTACTTAAGATTTCTCCAGGGTACTGTCGCTCAACGATGGAATCCTGAACGCTGTGGTGTAGTCCAGATTCATAATCCCATCACTCGATTTACATTCTCCGATAGAATACAAGAGATGTAGAATGCCCTCTATTTATTTAATATATATATATATATATATATATATATATATATATATATATATATTAATAATAGGTTTCAACTTATTATTCCTCACCATCCTATGTTTGGATGATTAATGGCTTGAAAGTATAATTCTGTATTTTATATAGAATAAATATCTTCAGTTCTTCTAACCTAATATTTCCCAAACCTTGTTTATTTTAATTGAGCTGTCATTCCAAAGACATTGGTCTGGTATTAAACTTCCCAGATGAAAATCTTTTAATCTTTAAATAGAGTCTGTCCAGATTCTTATTAAGGGAAATTCTTAATTTCCCAGCCTCTAGAAAGCTCAAATTTCTCTTTTTTTCATCAGACTTCACTTCATTTTAATGCAGGCATTTAAAAAAGATTTTATTTGTGAATACATTTCCTGACGTTTGAACCATTCCTTCTAATCAAAAACCATGCAAATATTTTTCTGTGTATTCCAGATTGTATTACCTAAATTCTTGAGGGATGCCTTTGGCCAGCAATGTGGGAAAGGAGGTGTTTGGTCATAGTAATGGCTTTGTGGGTGGGTAAATAGGATCTCTGTATGGGCCCCACTTCACACCTTACCCAAGTCAGTCTATTAATTTTACAAAAAAAAAAAAAAAAAAAAAAAAAGATAAAAATTTAGAAAAGTGTTGTTACAGTTACTACTATAAATTTACTATGGAAGACTTGGAAATTATTTCACTTTCTATAAATTTTTGCTTTAATAAATAAATTTGACTTTTAATTGAAACTTTCTTTTTGAAGTCAAAATTATAGTCAGAATTCTTACAAGGAACAAATAACAGATGGTGCTGTTTTTTAAAATCCATTTTGTGTTCAAACTAAATTCCTTAGTTCCGACACATCTAACCTTCATGGCTAGGACCCACCATGACACTTACATTGTAGCAAACCACCCACATTTGCTCCGTATTCCATTGGTAAGAAGTAAGTTCAACTTGAATATCTTCTTCCCATGAACCACTGTCCTGTGAAACAGACTCCCAAGAGGATGTTTCCCCGATCATTACAATCTTAACCAGTTCAAGTCTAGAGTTATCTTCCCCTCCTATCCATATAAACTACCCTTTAATATAACCCTCTACCTCAAGTGGCTCTCAGGCTTTGTACAGGTTGAACCTTAACATAAAAAATAAAAAAAAACTCATATCATATAGCCTGATGTGCTTTACCAATTTAGCCACAGAGGAGCATTTCAGTTAGCAAGGTCGATTTGACTGTGGCTCAATTGGTCAAAGCACGTCAGGCTATATAACGGTTCCATATAAGATACAGGTTCAATTCCTGTCAGAGAATGAATATTTTCTATGAAAATTTCTCGGACATTCAGGCCAGTAAATGTTGTTTAATACTGTTTATTATAAACAGAGCATTTACTTAAATATTTGTATCTATAAAAAGAATGTATAAACATAAAAATGTCTTAAAAAAATAATTGTCAGACTTTGTCCATTTCATATATATATAATGTTGGGGTAGTCACTGTAATTTATTTGACGCTGGAGGATATTCTGACACTCTGCCAGGGATAGGGTGGCTCGATATTTTTTGATTGCTTCCAGACCAACACATAACTTGTGTATAATTTCAATTCATAAATGGAATTTTTTTTTATCTTTTCCCCTTCAAACAAGGCAATAATGCCATTAAGATGCAGAGGGTTTCAGGGAGTGACAGTGAATAAGAAAACTTTAGTAAGGAAAAGTTAAGAAAGGACAATAAAAGAACTGGGTTCAAGATGACAGAAGATGGCGATTGAAATTGCATTTAAATTTTTGAAGATCATAGATGGCAGGGAAGGAAGAATCGTGAGAAGTGTGAGGAAAAAAAAAACTATTAGGGTAGAAGTGGCGGCGACATCTTGTTAGCTGAACATTAAAACAGTAAGACCTAGTTGCTAATCTAGTAGCACAATTAAATTTATGCAGTTGACTCACTAAGGAAAAAACTTATGCAGTTACCATGAAAATATTTGTAGAAAAGATAGAGGGAAGCCATGTCATGTTCGTGAGAAAGTGACTGCAGGCGAGATGCCAGGTCAGGACTGATTACATTGCTGATCATTCTGTGAATTTTGTCAATAATTTCAAGATGTATAACAAGAGAACTAGACCAGAAATGGCAACAGTATTCAATGCACAGACTAATGGTAAATTTATAAATATACAAGATGGATTCTGACACAACACTGTGAACCAACTTTCCTAGCAGTAGATGCAGCAATTGATTAAATATAGTCACTCCACTTCATGTCAGTGGAGAACAGGAACCCAAGAAGGTACAAAGTTTTGTCTTGCAGGCATTAAAATTTACAAGCCATTTCCTGCCCCAGTTAAGCATTGATTTGAGAGAGCAGTTGCCAGATCTACTAAATTGGATTTATTGGACTTGCTACTAAGACAAAGTAAATAGTTGTGCATAAATACCTAGTTAGGAACTGATGACATCAGAAAGGTTGTTGATGAAGATCAGAAACATCATAGGTCTAGGGAGAGAACCTCTGGGAGTGGGGACTCTAGAAGCACAAGTTCAACATGACTGTCATTACACAATTTGTTTGGAACATTTGGATTAAGGTAGTTACAGTGAGTGAAAGAGAATGAGAAGACTTGAGTGAGTTAAGGACAATAAAGGAACTGGGTTCAGGAAGACAGAAGATAGCGATTGATGCTACATTTAAATTTTTTGAAGAGTGCAGGTGACAGGGAAGGAAGAAATCAGAAGGGTGTTCTACAAGTGAGAAAAGAAACTGTTAAAATAGAAGAGATGGCTGAATTTAGTGAGTTCAACAGTAAAATGGTGCAACCGAGTTGCCAATTTAGCAGTATGCTTAAATTCATGCATTTGAGGCACTAAGGAAAAAATTTCATCAGAACAATTACCATGAAAATATTTGTAGAAAAGATAGAGAGAAGCCATGTCAAGTTGGTGAGAAAGTGACTGCAGGCGAGATGCCAGGTCAGGACTGATTACATTGCTGATCATTCTTTGAATTTTGTCAATAATTTCAAGATGTATAACGAGAGAACTAGACCAGAAATGGCAACAGTATTCAATGCACAGACTAATGGTAGATTTATAAATATACAAGATGGATTCTGACACAACACTGTGAACCAACTTTCCTAGCAGTAGATGCAGCAATTGATTCATTATAGTCACTCCACTTCATGTCAGTGGAGAACAGGAACCCAAGAAGGTAGAAAGTATTGCTCTCCTGGAGTTTAGCATCAGCCAAGTTTTGTTTTGCAGGCATTAAAATTTACAAGCTGTTTCCTGCTCCAGGACTGATTGGATTGGAAATCCTTTTTGAGAGTAGTTGCTAGGTCTACTATATTGGATTTATCAGAAGACATGCATGGACAAATGTTAGATTTATAAATATGCAAGATGGATTCTGATTTGATACAATGAACCAACTTTCCTAGCAGTAGATGCAGCAATTGATTAAATATAGTCGCTCTACTTCATGTCAGTGGAAAACGTGAGGCCACAAAGTTATATTAGTTATGCTTGTATATAAATAGACCAAATAATTTAAAATATTCTAATTTATCACAGCTCAAACAACATATCGGGTTTTGTTTATAGCTGTTAATATGTTTCCGTTTGGAAGTCATTTTTCTTTATTATGTTTTTTGTCTTTTCAGGGAATAGTCCGAGCAGAGAGATTTGTTAATCATTTCATTATTCCCCATCTTGTGGGAAAAGACGTAAATGAAATCTGGAATATTGAAAACCCAATGGGTTTGTTGGTGTCCATTCTCCAGGCTCGAGGACTTGCAGAGCCAGAGCCAAGGTAAGTGACAGCTAGTTTCTTATTTCATGAGATTTTTTTTTTTTTTTTTTACTATTGTTCACCTAATTTAAGGTCCAAGAACCACTCAAGGTTGAGGGTTACAGAACTAAGTTGTTGTGGAGGGGATAAGAAATGCAGATTACAAGGATATGTAAGATAATAGTTAACCCTACATTTTAAGATTGTAGTTATCTGGAAAGCATCCTCTCGGGAGTCTGTCCTGTAAAGTAGCCATTCTCAAGAAGAAACTGTCGGAATGGAACTTCCTTCTTACCAATGGAATACAAAGATGATGAGGATGATTAACTCTGCATATGGTGGCAATAAGGAATATAGCCCATCGACATTTGACAGAGAAAATAATCCAATAATCCGACTATGAAACAGGTAGTACTGGGTTACTGTTGTAGAGTAGCTAGCACCCCTTCAGCACTCTATCAGATGGACTGGCTCATAGCCTTAAATAGTTTCTGATTAAGTACTTGAACAGTTGATTAATAAGTTGATACTAAGCTGATTAATATTCAGACTGATCTTACTTCATTTGGCTATACAGCATTTGACCCTCGTCTATTCCTTGTAAGTTGTCTTGTTAATTGTTTTGTAACTTACTTTCCCGTATTTTTTGTATGCATCCGTTAGCACTGGTGCTGAATAAATACATTAAGCACTCATTCTTCTCTGTGTATCATTCGCCTCGACGATAACGCAGTTACATACTACCAGTAGTGCTAGGACACCACCTGTGACTCCTCGAACAGTCCCACCAGCACTACCTCTGCACAGTCCTTAACAACCACTGGAGTGACTTCATCACCAATATTGTAGTCCTTGAAAAGGCGAAGATCACCAACATTGAGGTCATCCTGCTAAAGTTCCAGCAAGCCTTTTATTTAGCAGAAGTTTATTTATAATTTTATTTTATTTATATTTTTATTTTACTATTTTTTTAAATTTTATTATTTACATTTAAAATTTTTAAATTATTATATTATTATTTGTTATTTAAATTTTATTATTTTTTATTTATTACTTTTATTTTTATTATTAATTTATTTACTTTTATTTAGCAGAAGTTTATTTATAATTTTATTTTATTAATTATATATTCATTTTACTATTTTTTACATTTTATTATTTATATTTAAAATGTTTTAATTATTATTTTATTTATTATTTAAATTTTATTATTTTTTATTTTTATATTATTATTTTTTATTTTTATTATCAATTTATTTACTTTTATTTAGCAGAAGTTATGACTTTCATGCATTAACTTTTGATGGAAGTTGTATGGTTCTTGCAAACATTGTTTATTTGAAGAATGTTTTGTTGTTTAGGGTCAAGAATAAGATGATTGTATTCCAGTACAGAGGGGTATGCCCCCCTCAAAAGAGTCTATTTGCCAGGCTTATTTCTGCCTTTTTTTTTTTTTTTTTTGTACACTCACTCAAATGTATCCTATGCTGACCTTTTTTTTTTTTTTTTTTTTTTTTTTTTGACACTTGTGCAAACATGACCTATGTTGACCTGTTTTTTGGGAGGTGGGGGTATTTTCATGCAAATGTCAACAAGATCTACTTTTTTATATACTCTCATCCAAACGGAAACCTGTTTCTGTTTTTTAGACTTTTCTATTGTACATCAAAATGACAGAATTTGATATTAAACAGCCTTGTAAAGATTGATATGCTGTAAAAACAAACCAATTATTTAACAAAGTCTTAATTTCTATTTTAGTGGCTGTTTGCATACAAGTTACCAAACTAAACCTGATCTCTGACCTTTGACACATCCCTTGACACATTCCTTGACAATACTGTTGTATCAGACTTCTTTGGTCAGATACCAAATTTTTCATTCTTTCTGTTTTTGGTTCCTTGCTTGAAAATTGAGACAATAATTCTACCAAAATTTAAACCTATCCAAGAATTCCCCAACACCTGGAAGCAAGTAATGCCAGTATTATTTACCATATATAAGGAAGATATGTCGTCTATGCTTTGTTACCTCTCTTTTCCATTGTTGTTTTTTAGATCGCTTTCTTCCAGTCATTTTGATGGGCAATAGCAAAATTCTGAAATTTAGAATGATTTTATTCCATTTCAAAAATAAAGCCTGTAAAAAGGATTATTTTAAATTAATATACAACCAAAAATAAAATGCTTTTGACAAAAAGCCTTAATGATTTCACTATAATTATATAACAATAATGTAATGATATTCTGCAGTCAAATCTACTGTTTATGTTACTTCATTGCATGGTTACGAACTATAAACCTAAATTGAGCTTGAAATATTGTGTAATCAGCTCTAATTTTTTATAAAATACTTGTACATGATATAATGACTAATTTTCAGTGAAAAAAAGCAATTTTCGATTTTTTTTTTTTTTTTTTGTATACGCCTCTCCTCTCCCAAATGTGTCATATATTCTCCTTTATGACTCATATGCAAGCCGAAGATGTGCTTATGCATTTTTTTCTCTCAAACATGCCAAACCTATTTCTGTAAACATAAAATGCAGTCCTCACCGAAGCTTTCTGTGGGCCTACCAATGATACCCTGCATTTCATTTTGTTTCCAATCTCATTGGTGTTCTCCAGAAGCTGGGAAAGGACCTGCTGCACACTCACAAGGTAACAACATTAAATAAGAACACTCTTTTTTCTATATGAAGAGTGTTTTTTATGACTTATCAACCTCCTTTTGCAGGATATTTAAAACCAAAAATTTTAGAATGGACAATTCTTTTTTTTTTTTTTTTTTGAGATAATAATGGTTTAGTGATACAAGTCTTACTAATTAACCCATAACTGGGGGGAAAAAGATTCATACCTTCCCAAGGATATTTATGCATAAATGTAGATAACAAACCAAACTGGAAACAAGCTAACAAGATGAAAGACGAATGCCACATTAAGAAATAAGAATGTGAACCCTGTTTCTCGTATTATTAAATAGGTATTTTTGTTCAGTGCTTCACTTGTTTATCTAGGTAGGTGATACTTGAGACAACTTCTGCTATGTTGGCCGAAAAGCTCAGCTCTTCCCTCCTACCATCTCCTCATCTCGACATGTCTGTCCTGGGTATGACGATAAATTACATCCGTGTCCTGGCTAAGATGATAAACTACGTCCAGCAGGAGGAGTGTGGAACCACCTCTTAATTGCTGATGTTCCCAGGTCCACCCTGACTCAGGGTGGTAGCACCTGTTAGGGGTCCCAGCTATGGGCAAATAGTTAACCCTGAAACTGGGGTATAAACACTATGAAGGTGCAAAAAGATGTTTTAATACCAGAAATACTTTAAAAAATTATTACTAGCAATAAAATTTTAAAGAAAAATAAAACCTATTACCAGTAATACATTTTTGAAAAAAAATATTACCAGCAATATATTTTTGAAAAAAAAAAATATTACCAACAATGTTTTTAAAAAATAAATATTACCAGAAATAGATTTTTGACCAAACAAAATATTACCAGCAATAAAAACTTTGTCAGCATTAAATAACCCATTGAGGTTGATATGCTGTAAAACAAACCAAACCACACTAAATCATCCGGACGTGTGGCTAGAAAATGAATGGATGGCATCGGAACTGCTTGAAGGACAAGCTTGTCTCCCACCAAACACAGATCAGAACTAATTTTGATCACAAGCATGACTGTTAATATAGACCAGCACCTGGATACACCCTATTTCCCGTTTTGTTGTCACTTGATCTCCAAAAATCCCCCTTTACTCCATTGTTTGTTTTTGTGTCAAAGTGAATGCCACTTAGAAAAATAGACTTCAAAAGGAACCACCATCTGTTGGCTATCAAGCAGAAACACTTGAGATCAAGATAAAACCATGTCTTCCATTTCCGCGTGGGTGTCCATAGTATCACATGTCTCCCTATCAAAACAACAAAATCCAGCATTGGAAAAGATTGATAAAGATTGGAAAAGATACCATAAAGCAGAACAAGCCAAATCAAAAATTTGATACTGCCTTCTGTTCTGTTTCCCTGGCAATAAAACTAGTTTATTAAACACAGCATTTGGATGCCATTTTTAAGAAAGTTTTCCATATAGCATTTCTTTTTGCTTATCATACAAATAAATTTGTTGTTATAAAAAGTAATTAGATAAGGAATATTCATGGTATAATGCGAGATTATAAAAAGCTTCTTTTTTTTTTTTTTTTAATTTTATTTTTCAGAATTATCTGCCAGTCTGCATCAGAAACAATAATGTCCTTATACTGGGTGGCTATCTACAGTGACAAGAAAATGATTGGAAAAGGTCAGTATCGCAGTTGTCTCCCCTTTCTTATTTGTATTTTTCAAATTTCAAGTTTGCTTTCATGCAAAACTAGCTGCATTCTTGATTCAGTCAGTTTACTCAATGCTTTCAGAGAACAAAACAAATGTCAGATTTGTGCACATGACATCATGAGGGTGGCAGGCATTCTTACAAGCATGGATCAATAAGTCTGTGGCCTGACACAGCTGAATTTTGATCCCAAATTTTTTCTGTAGAAATGTTTGATCTCTGTGATCTATACAGAAATTCTTCCATTAAGGACATTGGCAAAGATGATTTATTTTTAATCATTTCACCCCAAAAAAGGCAATAAAGCCACTAAGAGCGAGAACCATAACAAAACAGGAATTAAGAAGACAAAAGATAACAATTGACATTGTATTTAAATTTTTGAAAATCAAATTTGACAGGATAAAAGACTTTGTCTACTAAAACATACCTTTACCCTGAGAGTATAAAATTTTGTACAAAATATATGGACTTGAAAGCATGAAATTATGTACCATATATTTAGATTTTGGCATTAAGTGTTGATATGCCTCTAAACATAATCAACCAACCAACAATACCTATTTATAGTATATATTTAGTTGAAACCATAAAATTGTGTTCAAAATATTTAGATTTCGGCATTAAATAACCCATAGAGGTTGATATGCCGCTAAACAAAATCAACCAACCAACAATACCTATTTATAGTATATATTTAGTTGAAGCCATAAAATTGTGTTCAAAATATTTAGATTTCGGCATTAAATAACCCATAGAGGTTGATATGCCGCTAAACAAAATCAACCAACCAACAATACCTATTTATAGTATATATTTAGTTGAAACCATAAAATTGTGTTCAAAATATTTAGATTTCGGCATTAAATAACCCAACGAGGTTGATATGCCGCTAAACAAAATCAACCAACCAACAATACCTATTTATAATATATATTTAGTTGAAACCATAAAATTGTGTTCAAAATATTTAGATTTCGGCATTAAGTAACCCATAGAGGTTGATATGCTGCTAAACAAAATCAACCAACCAACAATACCTATTTATAGTATATATTTAGTTGAAACCATAAAATTGTGTTCAAAATATTTAGATTTCGGCATTAAGTAACCCATAGAGGTTGATATGCCGCCAAACAAAATCAACCAACCAACAATACCTATTTATAGTATATATTTAGTTGAAACCATAAAATTGTGTTCAAAATATTTAGATTTCGGCATTAAGTAACCCATAGAGGTTGATATGCCGCTAAACAAAATCAACCAACCAACAATACCTATTTATAGTATATATTTAGTTGAAACCATAAAATTGTGTTCAAAATATTTAGATTTCGGCATTAAGTAACCCATAGAGGTTGATATGCTGCTAAACAAAATCAACCAACCAACAATACCTATTTATAGTATATATTTAGTTGAAACCATAAAATTGTGTTCAAAATATTTAGATTTCGGCATTAAGTAACCCATAGAGGTTGATATGCCGCTAAACAAAATCAACCAACCAACAATACCTATTTATAGTATATATTTAGTTGAAACCATAAAATTGTGTTCAAAATATTTAGATTTCGGCATTAAATAACCCATAGAGGTTGATATGCCACTAAATAAAATCAAGCAACCAACAATACCTATTTATAGTATATATTTAGTTGAAACCATAAAATTGTGTTCAAAATATTTAGATTTCGGTATTAAATAACCCATAGAGGTTGATATGCCGCTAAACAAAATCAAGCAACCAACAATACCTATTTATAGTATATATTTAGTTGAAGCCATAAAATTGTGTTCAAAATATTTAGATTTCGGCATTAAGTAACCCATACAGGTTGTTATGCTGCTAAACAAAATCAACCAACCAACAATACCTATTTATAGTATATATTTAGTTAAAACCATAAAATTGTGTTCAAAATATTTAGATTTCGGCATTAAATAACCCATAGAGGTTGATATGCCGCTAAACAAAATCAACCAACCAACAATACCTATTTATAGTATATATTTAGTTGAAACCATAAAATTGTGTTCAAAATATTTAGATTTCGGCATTAAGTAACCCATAGAGGTTGATATGCCGCTAAACTAAATCAACCAACCAACAATACCTATTTATAGTATATATTTAGTTGAAACCATAAAATTGTGTTCAAAATATTTAGATTTCGGCATTAAATAACCCAACGAGGTTGATATGCCGCTAAACAAAATCAACCAACCAACAATACCTATTTATAATATATATTTAGTTGAAACCATAAAATTGTGTTCAAAATATTTAGATTTCGGCATTAAGTAACCCATAGAGGTTGATATGCTGCTAAACAAAATCAACCAACCAACAATACCTATTTATAGTATATATTTAGTTGAAACCATAAAATTGTGTTCAAAATATTTAGATTTCGGCATTAAGTAACCCATAGAGGTTGATATGCCGCTAAATAAAATCAAGCAACCAACAATACCTATTTATAGTATATATTTAGTTGAAACCATAAAATTGTGTTCAAAATATTTAGATTTCGGCATTAAATAACCCATAGAGGTTGATATGCCGCTAAACAAAATCAACCAATCAACAATACCTATTTATAGTATATATTTAGTTGAAACCATAAAATTGTGTTCAAAATATTTAGATTTCGGCATTAAATAACCCATAGAGGTTGATATTCCGCTAAATAAAATCAAGCAACCAACAATACCTATTTATAGTATATATTTAGTTGAAACCATAAAATTGTGTTCAAAATATTTAGATTTCGGCATTAAATAACCCAACGAGGTTGATATGCCGCTAAACAAAATCAACCAACCAACAATACCTATTTATAGTATATATTTAGTTGAAACCATAAAATTGTGTTCAAAATATTTAGATTTCGGCATTAAGTAACCCATAGAGGTTGATATGCCGCTAAACAAAATCAACCAACCAACAATACCTATTTATAGTATATATTTAGTTGAAACCATAAAATTGTGTTCAAAATATTTAGATTTCGGCATTAAGTTACCCATAGAGGTTGATATGCTGCTAAACAAAATCAACCAACCAACAATACCTATTTATAGTATATATTTAGTTGAAACCATAAAATTGTGTTCAAAATATTTAGATTTCGGCATTAAGTAACCCATAGAGGTTGATATGCTGCTAAACAAAATCAACCAACCAACAATACCTATTTATAGTATATATTTAGTTGAAACCATAAAATTGTGTTCAAAATATTTAGATTTCGGCATTAAGTAACCCATAGAGGTTGATATGCCGCTAAACAAAATCAACCAACCAACAATACCTATTTATAGTATATATTTAGTTGAAACCATAAAATTGTGTTCAAAATATTTAGATTTCGGCATTAAATAACCCAACGAGGTTGATATGCTGCTAAACAAAATCAACCAACCAACAATACCTATTTATAGTATATATTTAGTTGAAACCATAAAATTGTGTTCAAAATATTTAGATTTCGGCATTAAGTAACCCATAGAGGTTGATATGCCTCTAAACATAATCAACCAACCAACAATACCTATTTATAGTATATATTTAGTTGAAGCCATAAAATTGTGTTCAAAATATTTAGATTTCGGCATTAAGTAACCCATAGAGATTGATATGCCTCTAAACATAATCAACCAACCAACAATACCTATTTATAGTATATATTTAGTTGAAGCCATAAAATTGTGTTCAAAATATTTAGATTTCGGTATTAAATAACCCATAGAGGTTGATATGCCGCTAAACAAAATCAAGCAACCAACAATACCTATTTATAGTATATATTTAGTTGAAACCATAAAATTGTGTTCAAAATATTTAGATTTCGGCATTAAATAACCCATAGAGGTTGATATGCTGCTAAATAAAATCAAGCAACCAACAATACCTATTTATAGTATATATTTAGTTGAAACCATAAAATTGTGTTCAAAATATTTAGATTTCGGCATTAAATAACCCATAGAGGTTGATATGCCGCTAAACAAAATCAACCAACCAACAATACCTATTTATAGTATATATTTAGTTGAAGCCATAGAGGTGTTGATATGCTGCTAAATAAAATCAAGCAACCAACAATTTTGAAATCTGCTGCCAATTTGACTTTATCAAACAGATCAGATTTATTATTAACACAGGAGTAAATTGTTGTGTCATCAGCATAGATACTGAGTTGAGAGCTGATGACATGAGGAAGATCTGTCTATATTTCTGAGATTAGGTATTATGTACATTATTTACATTATTCGGACAATTGTCCTCATCTTTGTCGCCATATTTATTACAACGTTTCGGCCATTGTACACTACGGCCTTCTTCAGGTGGTTAGAATGTCAAATATCAGTTGGAAGGATACATGGTCCATTACATTCACTTACATGCTAATACCCTTGGGAAAGGTATGAATCCTGTTCTCCTCCTCCCAGCTATGGATAAATAGCAAGACAGACAGCGTTCTATAGCCTTGGATGGCAACTGGTCTACTGCAGGAAAAAAAATCTGCCTCGTCAGTCATGTTTTGAAAGATACATGATTGCCTAAGTGTCTATCACGCATGGCACATAGATGAGGAAGAAACTGAGTTATCTATTCTTCCAACCTAAAATGAATTTGCCCTATTGTCAATGTTTACATTTCTACAAGATATTGCGTAATCTATAAAAATAGTTACGTTAATTATTACCTATTTCTTACCATGGAGGGCCTTGTCTTAGTTATACTCCATGTTTAGTTAGTAATACAACAGAACTGTTTTATATTTCTCAGTTCATCAATCCTCCGATCATAAACGAAAGGTTATTAATAAATTATTTGTTCCATACAATAAAAAAAAATTAACAGTCAACTCTATTTACCAGCGGGCACTTGACTGTATACTCTAGTAGAGGCGTTACAGTAGATCACATTTTCAATTGGGCATTTATCAGGACTGTCTGTAGAGGAGGCAGTATATTGTGTGAGTGTAGACTACAGACTGCATGACGGTAAAACAAACGCTCCAAATGTACTAGTAGACCACATGCTCTGGTGGAAATGTACCAATAAACCACCTACTTCAGAAGCCATGAAGAATGATCTTCATTTAAATATAAAATGTGTCATCAATTTTGTCATGTCCTCTCTATCATTTCATAGACAAAAGCATTGAAAATTAGAATAAAATTCCCAACACACAGGAATAAACAGAAAAATGAGACTAAGTTCACTATTTACATTATTTGAACTGTTGTCCTCATCTTTGTCGCCATATTTATTACAACATTTCGGTGGCCGGAATGTTGAACTGAATCCTTTATTTTGCTCACTGGGGTAGACCGTTCTAGTTCCAGTTTAGTTATCAGTTATCTCCTGTTAATTTCTCTCTGAAAGTTCTCCATTGAACTGACACTCTTTGGGTCCTGTCCTGTCACTGAATCTAACCAATGTCTTTATCCACTGTGCCGTGTGTCCTTGAGGACATTTGTGTATGAATTTCTGGGTATTATAAACCTAATGTCTTCAGCAACCATTTTTACCAGTGCTTATATTGCAATTTTTGCTGTTATCATTGCATGTTTTTACCGGAGCTCATATTGCAATTGTTGTTATTATTATTGATTTTCTCTGGCACTCCTTATTACTGGTTCCCATGTTGTATTTATTTCTATGCTTGGTTGGCTCAGGAGATTTTTGTGGCCTAGTATATGTGCTGATTCATTAAGTTTATGAATTTTCCAGTGGTGTTCTTTGTCTCTGATCTCAACCTGATCCCACAGAGGGCGGTCATCTGCCATTTTTCTTCATATGTGGACATCCATTAAACATGGCATGTGGAACTAGAACAGTCTACCCCAGTTAGTGAAATAAATGGTTCAGTTCGACATTCCAACCACCTGAAGAAGGCCAGAGCATACAACGACTGAAACTTTGTAATAAATATGGTGACAAAGATGAGGACAATAGTCCCAATAATGTAAATAATGTACAGAATACCTCATCTCAGAAATATAGACAGATACTGAGAATAAGTTATTATTCAAATAGTCGAATTCTGCTACAAAAACAATGGGTTACTTTTTAAAATTTTTATTTTTTTATTTTAGTGATTGATTTAGGCTCAAATTGGTTTTGTCAAATGTGTACACAGAATTATTAACGTTAGTTGTGCTCAAAAAGCTGGCATACATATAATGCCAGAGTTTGAGGCTAAGATTTGAAACACCTTTGCTAGGCAGTGTATCAGCAGGTGCTAAAAAAACTCAGAACTTTTCTGTAGAACTGCTTCTGGCACCATTGATGCCACTGGGGTCATCTTTCACTCCGTTATTTATTGGCTTACAGCTGCATCATGTTGAAACAATGGTTCCCATAAGATCACCAAAGTTAAGCAATGTCAAGCGTGGTCAGTACCTAGGTGTGTGAATGCTTAGTAATACCACATACTGTATGCTTGGATATACAGGTGGTGTAATGGATACAGGCTTGTATTTGTTAATTGAATTCTTAGAATTCCTGTCAGGTTCATTATATGTGCTTACATGCAAATACAATTTGGAAAGATATGAATCCACCCTTTCTCCCCCAGCTATGGATTAATTAGTAAGACTGGTATCAATAAAACCATTATTAGCTACCCCACAAGCAAAATTCTTGAAATCTTAAAATATTTTCAGGTTGCAAATAACCTGCAAAGGCTTCATAGGCCATGGAGAAGGAATCAATCAATTAAATATGGATTTGCTACACAAGCATGTCTTTTAGTTTTAGATTTATTTACATTCTCTGGAATATGAATGTATAGAAACTACTTTGGCCACAACCATGAAACGGTTAAGTTGTACAAAACGAATAAATAAAAACAAAACACCTTTATTTTTCTTTCTGAAATTTTTGTTTTTGTTTTTTTTTTTTTTTTTTTTTCCCCACAAAAGTGTTTTTCTCTTTCTCAACTTGCTTTCTTTTTCTTTCCTTGTTACTCCAGGTATTTGTTTTATTCTTTTCCAATTTTTTCCTTGTCCTTTTTTTTTTTTCTGAACGATCGAAAGTCTCATGACTGAACTACAGTGGATTGCTTGCTTGTGTCCTTTTCAATCGAAAATTGGGTCATTACCTGACGTTTACTATGTGTCCACTTATAATTAACCAATCAAAATTCTTTTTTAAACACTGTTATTCAAAAGACTGAGATTATCACCTTAGATATGAGTGTCTGTATGTGTCTAGTTATATAATTAGTCTGGAACAAGGCCACAAATCTTGACCACTATCATGTCAGTAGTGAATTGGTCAACAAAATAACATTCCTAACTATAAAAGAATGGTAATCATCTTATGTTCATATATTTCTGTATTTATATATACATGTATATATAAAAGTCATATATATATGTGTATATATATATATATATGTATATATAAAAGTCGTATATATAAATATATATATACATGTATATATAAGTTATATATATATATATATATATATATATATATATATATATGGATATAGATCAGACAGTATGAAGAAAAATATACAGAAAAAACAAACAAAAATCCTTATATGCAATTATGCTGTTTTAATGTTAATATAATGTCAACATCGGACGTCAACATTATATTAACATTAAAACAGCATAATTGCATATAAGGATTTTTGTTTGTTTTTTCCGTATATTTTTCTTCATATATATATATGTATATATAACAGTTATATATATAAATATATATATATGTATGTATATATAACAGTTATATATATAAATATATATATATGTATATATATATATAACAGTTATATATATAAATATATATATATATGTATGTATATATATATATATGTGTATATATATAACAGTTATCTATATAAATATATATATATATATGTATGTATATATATATGTGTATATATAACAGTTATATATATATATATATGTATATATAATAGTTATATATATATATATATATATATAAATATATATATATGTATGTATGTATGTATATACATATATATATATATATATATATATATATATATATATATATATATATATATATATATATATATGCTGACCAAGCTCTTTAGTGTTATAGAATACGATTGGTCTAGGAGATGGAAAACTCTTACATAAAAAGTCTGAGGTATATTGTCTGCTTCGTCTGTGGCATTTATTTTCACCGACTGAGTGTATCAACAGTTCCGAAAAGTATCGATGTTTCTGTACGAGCCTTCACCACTTTAATCAAATCACTTGTGTGGGTTTTCTGGCGGTTTACCTTGATTCGTTCTTATCCTCAAGATCTAAAAGGTCAGCCAATCTAACAGTGATCTCATCTCACAATCCTCACTCTTGCTCCATATGTGGCCTCCTTTGTAAATCACTAGCGGGTCTTAAATGCCACTTAAGATTATTGCACAAAATTTCATAACTGAATCAACTAAACTGTCAGATCCTCATACGTCAAAACTGACGGGAGAGTCCATTATTTTATATTTATATATATATATATATATATATATATATATATATATATATATATATATGTAAAGTATGGATATAAACCAAATAATAACATCCTCGCAACTGTATATGCATGTGCATACATACATTAATAAGTGAATAAATATTTACTTAATTTAATACAAGGTGTAAACAAAACAGTACTCAATGTAGTTAGAGCTGAGAAGCATTTATTTATAAATATATATATATACCTATGTCTGTTGTTTTGGCCCTTCAGTATCTGTCTATATTTTTGAGATGAGGTATTATGTACACTATTTACATTATTCGGACTATTGTCTTCATCTTTGTTACCATATTTATTACGTTTCGGCCTTTCAGTATCTGTCTATAATTCTGATGTGAGGTATTATGTACATTATTTACATTATTCGGACTATTGTCCTCGTCTTTGTCGCCATATTTATTACAACGTTTTGGAATTTCAGTATCTGCCTATATTTCTGAGATGAGGTATTATGTACACTTTTTACATTATTCGGACTATTGTCCTCATTTTTATCACTATATTTACTACAACGTTTTGGCCATTGTACTCTCCAGCCTTCTTCAGGTGGTTGCAATGTCAAACTGAACCCTTTATTTCACACACTGGGGTAGACTGTTCTAGTTCCATGTGCCATGTTTTAATGGATGTCAATTGTCAGTTATCTCCTGTTAATCCCCCTCTCCGAGTTCTCCACTGCCTTAAGATAACTGTTCATAAATTGTTCAAAGTTACATTATTATGTTGTCTTTATGTGGCTCAAGGTTTCTAGAGAAGCTGTAGCTAATCTTAATGTGGTTTTTATTGAAGATTTTGTTGAGCAAAAGGTTATGGCTGAAATGTTTGTGGATTAAATTTAGGAGAATCCTATGATGTTGGTTTTGACATTACTGTTAAAAAGTGGGTTGAACCAAATTATGTTTCATTTTCTTTTCTTACATTTATTATTGGCATTCTTACTAATGTATGGAATTGTATTCTCGTTTAACTTTCTGTTAACTTTTATTTACTGCACCGACATATTTAGTTTTATATTTGTCAAAAATAATTTTGTTGAGAATCTGTGTTGTACAGATTTGTGGAAGTTATTTAAAATTCCAGGTGGTTTGGTGGGGGTGGATTCCTTGCTAATGTATTTATGGTTATAAAGCTCTGTACTCTAAGGCATTTATACTCCTCTGAATAGGTCGAAAGTAGTGCCCAGAAAATTGATCACCTTGGCATTGGTGTTAGCCATGATATTAACCGATTACCTGACATGAGCCCCATTTGTGGATCTGTTAAAATTAAGCTCACTACATGTTATTCCTTGTATTTACATTGAATTGCTTACATACATTGCATTTGCAGATGTATATTTTACAACACTTAGCCTTTAAAGTTTTTATTATTAACCGTAAAAAGACACTTCCTGTCATAATTTTACATTTCACAAGTAGAAAAATAATAACTATTTTGAAAAGCATTTTTTTTTATTATTTCTAATTATTTTTTTGATGTTTTATACACATATATATTTAATGTTCTAGTTTCTATAAAAACGACAATGGTAACTACTGAAATTAAACATAAGGAATAAATAAACTCCTAAGACACATGTCTGGGCCAAAAATGCCCATTAAAATAATTTGGTAGTTAATGGGTTAAGTCCATGATCCTTGAAGAATTTGATGTTTCATAAATTGGTCTGTCTGTTGTGGATTGGTGTTGCATAGGATGATTTTTTTTTTATATATATATATATATATATGCATGTTTCATTAAAAACGACTGACAAGGTACTACGGTTAAGCTTAATAACAGCTCAAAACGTGGAAGTCGGTTTCCTGAAAATTCAAAAAATAGTTGGAGATTATCAACCGGGATATTTATATGGAAACATAAAACCCCATAAACCAGGATACCCTCTGCGACCAATTATTTCCCAGATACCAACACCTATTTACGAACTATCAAAATTCTTGAATGACATCATCACTCCATACCTACCTACCAATTACAGCATCACATCCACCCATGAATTCCTGCAAATTTTAAAACTATAAAAAAAACAAACCAAGGTATAATAGCGTCCCTTGACGTTGAAAACTTATTTACAAACGTCCCTGTCGACCAAACTATTGACATTATCCTCAATTCTGTATATACTAATAATTCCATCCATCCATCAAACCATCCATCCTAAAAAAATTACTACACGCATTCACAACCAAAGTTCCGTTCTATGACCATAATGGCAACATTTACACCCAAACTAATGGTGTTAGTATGGGAAATCCACTTGGTCCATGCTTTTCCAACTATTACATGTCCTACGTAGAAAATACGATATTTACACAGGTCCGCAAACCAAGAATATATGTTTGCTACGTAGGTGATATTTTTATTTTAGCTAATAACATTAAAGAAATAGAGACACTTAAGAGCACATTTGAGAAAAACTCCGTCCTTAACTTTACATATGAACTTAGCCAAAAAAACAAACTTCCATTCTTTGATGTCCTCGTTGAATACAGCAATAACACGTTCATTACATCATTATACAAAAAAAACCACCAGCAAAAACTCGTGCCACCTTAACTTCAAAAGCGAATGTCCACTTAGATACAAAATAGCAGTTATAAAAATCTTTCTAAATAGAGCACACCAGAATTCATCCTCTCGACTAGTCTTCCTCAAAGAACTTAATAACCTTAAACAAACACTAATCTACAACGGCTTCCCTAACCACCTTATAGAACACCAAATTAGACTATTTCTCCCCAAAGCAAGTAATAACGACAGCGAACACACAGTCAAAAATCACCTACACATTTATTACAAAAACCAAAGGCATATTAATTACAAACAAGACGAATCTTCTCCAAGGTATATTATAAAGAAATATACTACTCCAATTGATCCGAATAAAAAAAATCAAATTAATTATCTCTTATAAAAAGTTTAAGACAGCCAACCTTATTCTCAAAAATAACAACACACCAGTTAAGTCAAAATTACAAACATTATCTATGAGTTCAAATGCCCCTTAAGGAACTGTGTTTCTGATCAAACTGGACACATAAATAATTACATCGGTTACAAAACCACATGCTTATCTAGACGTCTTACGTTACACCTATCTGATCACAGCTCCATTAGGACCCATTTGAACACACACACAAATTTACCCGACTCCATTAGAAATATACTAGTAGAAAACACAAATATATTAACTGCATCCACCTGCAAAAAAAGACTAAAAATAATGGAAGCTTTAATAATAAAAAAGAAAAAGCCAACTCTTAACAATATTAACTACGAACAAAGCCACAATGTGCTAACCGTATTCGGAAATTAAAAACATCCCTACCACACAGAACGCACACACTCGATTAAGCTGAAAAATCGAATCATCCTTGATGATGGCTAAAGGTATAGCCGAAAGCGCTCGGAATTATAAAACATTTGGACAGTTCTTACACACTCTTTGTCCAGAAAAGAAAGCTCTTGTTAGAACACAAGAAAAAATAAATAAAAAAGCTTAACCGTAGTACCTTGTCTGTCGTTTTAAATGAAACATGCATAAAGGAAGGATTGCTGCCTAATATATATATATATATATATATATATATATATATATATATATATATATATATATAAGATGCATATGCACACATATATAAGATAAAAAACAAATAGGAAATGTTTATCAATCTAACATGTTTCACTTTTATTAAAGCTTCATCAGAGAATGATATGACTATAATGTATGTTTATCTAAAACAAATGGTATGTATGTAAAAATGTTCTTGAATGAATACACAAAAACCCACCTTACATAATGCCTACTAGACAAGCACACACACAACCCCATTTATGCATATACATTATCATCTGACAAACTAGAATTATTATACACTTACATACATAAAATTATTATACACTTACGTAGATAAAATTATTATACACTTACATATATAAAATTTTTATACACTTACATAAAATTATTATACACTTACACAGATAAAATTATTATACACTTACGTATATAAAATTATTATGCACTTACATAAAATTATTATACACTTACGTAGATAAAATTATTATACACTTACGTAGATAAAATTATTATACACTTACATATATAAAATTTTTATACACTTACATAAAATTATTATACTTACGTAGATAAAATTATTATACACTTACGTAGATAAAATTATTATACACTTACGTATATAAAATTATTATGCACTTACATAAAATTATTATACACTTACATAGATAAAATTATACACTTACATATATAAAACTTTTATACACTTACGTATATAAAATTATTATACACTTACATAGATAAAATTATTATACACTTACATATATAAAATTATTATACACTTACGTAGATAAAATTATTATACACTTACATAAAATTATTATACACTTATGTAGATAAAATTATTATACACTTAAAACATAAAACAATATTTGCAGTTTTTCAGTTGGGCTTGGAATTTGTTCATTTTGTGGAACTTTGGATCAACGTGTCATCTCCCCATAAATTCTGAACGCCACATATTATACTAACACTGGTTTAGCAAGTCAAATGAATGGGAAACCTGATTAAACATTGAAAATCAAATAACACAAAAGTGAAAATACCAGAATTTCTTTTTGTCAAATTATCTCTTTTCTCAAAAGTGAAACCTGTTTTCTATTTGTTCTTTATCTTATCATTCTGTCGGGTTCCCCTCTATCTATCTATCTATCTACTTTTTATTTTTTAAGCAATTCACCCCAAATAAGGTGGGAGTGCCACTAGTACGGAAAGGGCTATAGAGGGTGTAAGTAATCAAAGAGATTGGGTATAGGGGAGGAATGGATAAAAAGAAGAAGGCCACTTATCTATCTATCCTTAAGTGTGATTCCATTTTTTTTCTTTTCCATGATGCTTCTCTCACTTCCCTTTTATCTACTTGTGTGTATTGACATCTATCGCAGTCTATTCAAATCTATCTAGTAACCTGTGTGTATTCACATCTATCTGTCTGTCTATCTTTGATGCGATAAAGAAAAAATAGGAAATGTTTATCAATCTAACATATTTCACTTTTATTAAAGCCTCATCAGAGAATCTCATAATAAAAACGAAACATGTTAGATTGATAAACAGTTCCAATTCCGAAGCAGATTTTATCTATATTTGATCTCAATTTATCTATCTATCTCTCTATCTAGTAACCTGTATGTATTCACATTTGTCTACTTATCTATAAGATGAAGAACAAATAGGAAATGTTTATCAATCTAACATATTTCACTTTTATTAAAACTTCATCAGAGAATCTCATAATAAAAATGAAACATTAGATTGATAAACACTTCCTATCTGTTATCTTATCATTCTGTCGGATTCCTATCTATCTATCAATCTATCTCAGTCTGCTTATCTATCTATCTATCTATCTCAGTCTATTCCTTATCTATCTATCTATCTATCTATCTATCTATCTATCCTTAAGTTTAATTTTTTTTCTTTTCTTTTTTATGATGCTTCTCTCACTTCTCTTCTATCTACTTGTGTGTATTCACATCTATCTATCTATCTATCTATCTGACTCTGTTCATTATCTATCTATCTATCTATCCTAAGAATAGATAAAGGACAAATAGGAAATGTTTATTAATCTAACATATTTCAATTTTATTAAAGCCTCATGAGACATGAAGAAAAAGAAGAAAGAAATTCTGGTATATTTACTTTTGTCTTATTTCATTTCCATTGGTTAATCAGGTTTCACGTGGATTCGACTTGTTAAACCAGCATTAGTATAATTTGTAACGTTTTAAATTCAATTTATCTATCTCTCTATCTAGTAACCTGTGTGTATTCACATTTGTCTATTTATCTATAAGATGAAGAACAAATAGGAAATGTTTATCAATCTTACATATTTCAATTTTATTGAAACCTCATCAGAGAATCTAATAATAAAAACGAAAAATGTCAGATTGATAAACAGTTCCTATTTGTTCTTTATCGCATCATTCTGTCAGATTCCAATCCATATTTGGTCACAACACACACACACACAAACACACACACATGTAATTTTTTAAAATTTGCTGTCTTTCTGGGTTAAGTATACTCACTAATAGAGATGTACAGTTTTATGTGTTGCGGTTTTTTGTGTATACATATATTGACTAGTGAGACAATCCAGATGACTTAACTTCCTTTATAGTCTACCAATAGAAGCTTAACCAATCAGAAGCCGCAGAACATTGTATTCGTCGTGTATAAAGGCGGCCATCTTTGTTTAACCTACCGGAAGGACCAGTGCTAACTTGACAGCCGAAGATGATAGAAGGAAGAACTACGCTCTGCTAAGATATCCACTGCGAACCTGAACTACGCTTTCCTACTGTCTCCGAAATATTCACTGCCAACCTCTGGATTCTATACTTGAAGACGACTGTCATGAAAATGTCTAACAATATGTGGGGTGGGGGAATCAATAAATGCATAGTCTGGTACTTTACAAATTGTGTCAGAAAAGTAACTGGACTTAGTATGCTGTGTGAGCTACAAGTGGGGTAGAGATTAGCAGGTTGCATCAGCGTGTGACATAATATCTAGGAAGTACAGGTTGTGAGGGGTAAATTGTCATCTAAATTACACAAAAATGAAAATAACACTGACATCTCATTTTAATAGATATTCTTACCAAAATTACACAATAATATCTTTAAATACTGAAGAGTAAATTTATTCAGTAAGATCACCATTGGCTTCAACCCCAACCTCTAGACTACTTCAAAATCTCCTGCAACTCTTCTGGATGGTCTCCTTGTTTAAGTTAGTCAATGCTGCCATAATCCTTGCCTTTAGTTCATCTTTGGTATTACAAGGAGTTTTGTTGGTCTCTCTCTCTCTCTCTTAACTGCACCCCACACATAATAATCAAGAGGGTTGCAGTCTGGGGGGTTAGGTGACCAGATGTAAGGCATATAGCTGCAGAAATTGTCTGGCAGCCATGACTGGGTTCTTCTGCTTGTGTGGCATGGTCCAGAGTCCTTTTGCCAGACATAGGATCTTCCAGCAGCCACCCTCTTGACCCAGGGCAGCACTACCTCCTCAAGGTACTTTATGTAGGCTTCCATGTTGAGTCTGAGATGGTCACCAATATATTTGGGAGTTCTTTTCTTATCAGAACGATCGGTCAGAGTGAGTTTTCTAAGCTGTTGTACCTTCGTAATCACCATTAGACTCATCCAACTCTTTCCGAATCCTTTGCACTATCTTCAGATTGACACCCAAACACTCTGAAATGTTCGAGCTTCTGAAGTCGGTTAAGGCATATCAGATCTAATGATGGTTCCCCTCTGCATAGCGGAATGCATACTTTTACTTTAATAAGATTTTTCAAATATTCAGGCCGGTAGATGAAAATAAATAAATGACTTTAAGAACTTTTCAGAAATATTGAAACCCTAAAAAAAAAAAAACTCATTTGAGAAGCACTGAAAGCAGAAGCCATCCTCAAGATGCTAAGAAGTAATCAGTGCACAGAATATGCATTGAAAGTCATGCAAGAGCTGCATGCTGTCTGCAGAAACAAAGATATACTGCAACTTTGACTTTGACTCTAAGCAATATTCAGTGATTAATGCTTGACTATTATTATCACATTTGTGAGCTACTGTGTGATTTGTATGAGTAAATAGGACAGATTTGTCTCTAATAAGATTTCTCGAATCTTCAGGCCGGTAGATGTAAATAAATAAATCTACTGTTTAATAAATAAACGGAGCGTCTACTCAAATATTAGTATCAACTAAAAATATTGTTTAAAGCGATAAAAATCTGTCAGATTTTAAGAAATCAAAAACATCCATTATTTCTTTAAAAAATTACATATATATATATATATATACACAAAAAGTGCAATGGTTAAATGTTTTATATTTTTAATTTCACGCATATCCATTGTTTGTTTCTGATTTTTCTCGACTGCACAGTATAGTAGGGTCAGTTGGGCACCGTCTGTGAGAAAAAGAGCACCATGATGCAATTCACTCTGCTAGAAATTTGGAAACTGCATGCTATACTGCTTGCCATTCACACTGGAAGCTCCAATATGAATATTTCAGTGTGTTTGGATGTCAATTTGAGGAGAGTGCAGATGATTCAGAAAGAGTTGGACGAGTCTAATGGTGATTACAAAGGTACGGCAGCTCGGAAAACTCACTCTGATTGTTCTGATAAGAAAAGAACTCCCGAATTTTTGGATGAGATTCAGCCTATGATTGACAAGGATCCCTCCAAGTCAATCATGTCCATAGCCAGGGACACAAGAGTTTCATGCATGTAGACATTTGGTATTTCTTATACAAGAAATGGCCAATTTTGATCCTAAGCCTTAATACGGTGAATACGCAGAACAACCATTGGCTTACTGTGTTCCCAAAAGATGTACCGAGAGTGATGAAAACCAAATATTCAATCAACATAATGGTGTTTGGAGCAATCACTGGTGATGGCAATGTTATGCTTCCATTCATATTCCAACAGGGCCTCAGACTCAACCCAGAGGCCTACATCAAGTGCCTTGTGGAGGTAGTGCTGCCCTGGGTCAAGAGGGTGGCTGCCTAAGACCCTATGGCTGTAAGACAATTTCTGCGAACACATCACCCCCTTATATCTGGTCACCTAACTCCCTAGATTTCAACCCCCTTGATTATTATGTGTGAGGCACAGTTAAGCGAGAGACCAACAAAACTCCTTTAACACGAAAGATGAACTGAAGGCAAGGATTATGGCAGCATTTACCAACTTAAACAAAGAGAAGAGTTGCAGGAGATTCTGAAGTTGTCTGAAGGCCATGGTTGAAGCCAATGGTGATTTTAGTGAATAAATTTACTCTTTAGTACTTCAAGATATTTTTCTATAATTTTGGTAAATATATCTGTTAAAATGAGATGTCAGTATCATTTTCATTTTTGCATACTTTAAACAACAATTTACCCATCACATCCTGTATAAATCTCTTCAAGATAAGGAAAAACTGAAAAGACTTCTTAGGACTGACCACACTGCTTGGCTGGGTCCAATAAATCTTGTGAATTTATTAGTATATATCTATTTGTATACTCTGTGTAAGGAATGCTAAGAATCTGGCTCGTAGATATAATGGGGGACATGCTAAATTACACATTGGTAATGCTCTGTAAATATTTGAAAGTCTGAATTTTTAGTTCTTTTTTTTTTTCTGCCCATCCTCGGTAGATACTTGTACACTCAGATATAAAGTCAAAAAATGTGTAGCTTTTTGAGCCTAGTTTAAAGCCACCCACTGTCTACCTATCTATAGATTCAGTGTGAATTTTTGTCCTATAATTCTCCTCATATTAAACATTAGATAAGACAACAAAGGTTGACCTGTTATTATGTGGCCATGCTAAAAAAAAAACTTCTTTTTCTTTATTTCTTAGTCACACTCTCTAAAACTCTTTTCCTTTTTTTCTTTCTTTCTGTTCCTTTATTTCTCTTCTTTTCTCTTTCTTTTTCCTTCTCAATCTTTCTTTTGTCCCTCTTTTTTCATTTTTTCCTCTTACCAGAAATTCTTTTCTCTTTCCTTCCTTTTTTATTTTTCATTCTTTCTCTCTCTCTAACATTTGATAAAATTACATATCCTTTCTCGGCCGTTCTTTCTTTATCCCTCTATTTGCTCATCTTTTTTTACACCCCTTTTTGCCATTCTATCTTTTTTCCTCACCTTTAGACTTCTTTCTCCCCACCTTGCCCTTCTTCCTTTTTCTCCCTCTCTGCCCTTCCATTTCCCCTCTCTTTGCCCTTCTTTTTCTTTCACTCCTTCACATTCATTTTAACTCCCGCTTTTTCTCTTTTCTCTCCCTCTCTGCCTGCCCTTCTTCCTTTTTTCTCTCTCTCCGCCTGCCCTTCTTGCTTTTTTCTCCCTCTCTGCCTGCCCTTCTTGCTTTTTTCTCCCTCTCTGCCCTTCCATTTCCCCTCTCTTTGCCCTTCTTTTTCTTTCACTCCTTCACATTCATTTTAACTCCCTCTTTTTCTCTTTTCTCTCCCTCTCTGCCTGCCCTTCTTCCTTTTTTCTCCCTCTCTGCCTGCCCTTCTTCCTTTTTTCTCCCTCTGTGCTTGCCCTTCTTCCTTTTTCTCCCTCTCTGCCTGCCCTTCTCCCCTTTTTCTCCCTCTCTGCGCTTCCATTTCCCCTCTCTTTGCCCTTCTTTTTCTTTCACTCCTTCACATTCATTTTAACTCCCTCTTTTTCTCTTTTCTCTCCCTCTCTGACTGCCCTTCTTCCTTTTTTCTCCCTCTCTGCCTGCCCTTCTTCCTTTTTTCTCCCTCTGTGCTTGCCCTTCTTCCTTTTTCTCCCTCTCTGCCTGCCCTTCTCCCCTTTTTCTCCCTCTCTGCCCTTCCATTTCCCCTCTCTTTGCCCTTCTTTTTCTTTCACTCCTTCACATTCATTTTAACTCCCTCTTTTTCTCTTTTCTCTCCCTCTGCCTGCCCTTCTTCCTTTTTTCTCCCTCTCTGCCTGCCCTTCTTCCTTTTTTCTCCCTCTGTGCTTGCCCTTCTTCCTTTTTCTCCCTCTCTGCCTGCCCTTCTCCCCTTTTTCTCCCTCTCTGCCCTTCCATTTCCCCTCTCTTTGCCCTTCTTTTTCTTTCACTCCTTCACATTCATTTTAACTCCCTCTTTTTCTCTTTTCTCTCCCTCTCTGCCTGCCCTTCTTCCTTTTTTCTCCCTCTCTGCCTGCCCTTCTTCCTTTTTTCTCCCTCTCTGCCTGTACTTCTTCCCTTTTTCTCCCTCTCTGCCCTTCCATTTCCCCTCTCTTTGCCCTTCTTTTTCTTTCACTCCTTCACATTCATTTTAACTCCCTCTTTTTCTCTTTTCTCTCCCTCTCTGCCTGCCCTTCTTCCTTTTTTCTCCCTCTCTGCCTGCCCTTCTTCCTTTTTTCTCCCTCTCTGCCTGCCCTTCTTCCTTTTTCTCCCTCTCTGCCTGCCCTTCTCCCCTTTTTCTCCCTCTCTGCCCTTCCATTTCCCCTCTCTTTGCCCTTCTTTTTCTTTCACTCCTTCACATTCATTTTAACTCCCTCTTTTTCTCTTTTCTCTCCCTCTCTGCCTGCCCTTCTTCCTTTTTTCTCCCTCTCTGCCTGCCCTTCTTCCTTTTTTCTCCCTCTGTGCTTGCCCTTCTTCCTTTTTCTCCCTCTCTGCCTGCCCTTCTCCCCTTTTTCTCCCTCTCTGCCCTTCCATTTCTCCTCTCTTTGCCCTTCTTTTTCTTTCACTCCTTCACATTCATTTTAACTCCCTCTTTTTCTCTTTTCTCTCCCTCTCTGCCTGCCCTTCTTCCTTTTTTCTCCCTCTCTGCCTGCCCTTCTTCCTTTTTTCTCTCTCTCTGCCTGTACTTCTTCCCTTTTTCTCCCTCTCTGCCCTTCCATTTCCCCTCTCTTTGCCCTTCTTTTTCTTTCACTCCTTCACATTCATTTTAACTCCCTCTTTTTCTCTTTTCTCTCCCTCTCTGCCTGCCCTTCTTCCTTTTTTCTCCCTCTCTGCCTGCCCTTCTTCCTTTTTTCTCCCTCTCTGCCTGCCCTTCTTCCTTTTTCTCCCTCTCTGCCTGCCCTTCTCCCCTTTTTCTCCCTCTCTGCCCTTCCATTTCCCCTCTCTTTGCCCTTCTTTTTCTTTCACTCCTTCACATTCATTTTAACTCCCTCTTTTTCTCTTTTCTCTCCCTCTCTGCCTGCCCTTCTTCCTTTTTTCTCCCTCTCTGCCTGTACTTCTTCCTTTTTCTCCCTCTCTGCCTGTCCTTCTTCCCTTTTTCTCCCTCTCTGCCCTTCCATTTCCCCTCTCTTTGCCCTTCTTTTTCTTTCACTCCTTCACATTCATTTTAACTCCCTCTTTTTACTTCTCTTTTCTCTCTCTCCCCTAATATGTTTGCTCTTTATTTCTGCTTTACTTTCTTCTCTTCACTCCCCTGTTCTTTTTTTCTTCCAATTCTTTCAGTCATGACATAAAATTATTATGAAAAAAATGTCATCTAAAAACAACCAAATGCATTTTGCACGCGATCCTAATTATTTTTGGTTTATTTTTAGTCAACCACCAAATAATTGTGAACCTCAGGCTACACTGCCTCTTTCACTACGAGAATTTTTTTTTTTTTTTTTTTTTACACTGGTCACTTTCTTGGTCGGTACAGAGAAGACAAGCATAGGCATGTTGGTTTTCTGTTAAAAGGAATGAAAAATGTCTTTTGTTGTGGAAGTTGACAAATATAATAATACGAGAAATTCATTATACAACACTTTTGGCTGGCAAATTATCCAGCCTTCAAATAAAATTGAAGGCTGGAGAATTAAAATGAATGAATGTGCAGAAATTATTCAAAGTCAGAAAGGAGAGATTACTGTGATTAGAAAAATAAGACAAAAAACACAAACAGTATTAAAAAAATGTGTAGATTAATAACAATAACTGTCTATATTTCTGAGATGAGGTATTATGTACACTATTTACATTATTCGGACTATTGTCCTCATCTTTGTCGCCATATTGATTATAACGTTTCGGCCTTTCAGTATCTGTCTATATTTCTGAGATGAGGTATTATGTACACTATTTACATTATTCGGACTATTGTCCTCATCTTTGTCGTCATATTGATTATAACGTTTCGGCCTTTTAGTATCTGTCTATATTTCTGAGATGAGGTATTATGTACACTATTTACATTATTCGGACTATTGTCCTCATCTTTGTCGCCATATTGATTATAACGTTTCGGCCTTTCAGTATCTGTCTATATTTCTGAGATGAAGTATTATGTACACTATTTACATTATTCGGACTATTGTCCTCATCTTTGTCGCCATATTGATTATAACGTTTCGGCCTTTTAGTATCTGTCTATATTTCTGTGATGAGGTATTATGTACACTATTTACATTATTCGGACTATTGTCCTCATCTTTGTCGCCATATTGATTATAACGTTTCGGCCTTTCAGTATCTGTCTATATTTCTGAGATGAGGTATTATGTACACTATTTACATTATTCAGACTATTGTCCTCATCTTTGTCACCATATTTATCACAGTATTTCGGGCTTTCAGTATCTATCTATATTTCTGAGATGAGGTATTATGTACACTATTTACATTATTTGGACTATTGTCCTCATCTTTGTCGCCATATTGATTATAACATTTCGGCCCTTCAGTATCTGTCTATATTTCTGAGATGAGGTATTATGTACACTATTTAAATTATTTGGACTATTGTCTTCATCTTTGTTGCTATATTTACTACGTTTCGACCTTTCAGTATCTATCTATATTTCTGAGATGAAGTATTATGTACACTATTTACATTTTTTGGACTATTGTCCTCATCTTTGTTACCATATTTATTACAATGTTTTGGCCATTCAGTATCTGTCTATATTTCTGAGATGAAGTATTATGTACACTATTTACATTATACTATTGTCCCCAACTTTGTTGGCATATATATCACAATGTTTTGGCCATTGTACACTCTGGCCTTCTTCAGGTAGTTGGACTATTTAGCTCACTGAACTGTTCTAGTTCCACATGCCATGTCTAATCGATGTCAGTTATCAGTTACCTCCTGTTAATTCCCCTCACCAAGTTCTCCACTGGCTTAACCAGCTCTTGAACTCACACTCTTTCCATCTAACTAATGCCTTTATCCACTGTGCCATGAGGACATCTGTGTATGAATTTCTAGGTAGTATAAGCATAATGTTCTCAGCTACCATTTTTTTACCAGTGCTCATTTTGCAAATTTTGCTGTTATCATTGCATGTTTTTTACCAGAACTCATATTGCAATTTTTGTTGTTATTATTACTTTTCTCTGGTAGTCCTTATTACTGGTTCCCATATTGTATTCATTTCTATGCTTGGTCAGCTCAGGAGATTTTTGTGGCCTAGCATATGTGCTGATTCCTTAAGTTTTCCAATGATGTTCTTTGTCTATGATTTCAACCTGATCCCACAGAGAACAGTGATCTCCCTTTTCTCTTCATATGTTGTCAGCTGTACCTGATTTTCCCCTCATGTTACATATTTCTGGTGTTCTTGAAGCATCACGCTTATCTCCCTTTTATATTTCTTTCAGCAGCTGCATGGGATGGCATACACACAGTCTTTAGTCATTTTCTCCTCTATGGGGTGGGGGTCTTACTCGGGAGAGATATCTACAAAGTGTCATCCAGCATTTGAAGGTTGTCCTAATGTTATATGGACCACAGATCCTTTGTATTTTCTCTAATAACCCCTTCACATAAGGCAGACAGACTGTTTTCTGAGCATTGTTGTCCTCCTCTTGTACCCATCTATCTCAGTTTTTTGGGGCCACTGCCATGTACGCAGGGTAGTTGTTACATTGTAAGGTACTACTTCTACTGACAAATTCTTTATTTAAAATCTCTGAATTGCCACTTATGACTTTTGCTTGGTGTTGTAAGCAGTGGACGATCCCTTTTTTTACACTGTATGGATGGTGGGAGTTGAAATTGAGGTACTGTCTGGTGAATGTCGGTTTGCAGTATACAGATGTCTTGAACCCATGCTCTGTTCAAGATATTAGAAAATCCAGGAATGGTTGTTACTCTCTTTCTCCATTGTGAACTGTATCGAAGGTCTTATTGAGTTCACATGATTCAATAGAACCTGAACATCTTTCTGGGGTGGCCACAGTATGAAGGTGCCATTTATGTACCTTAACCATAGAGTTGGTTTTAGAGATATAGATTCTAATGCCATTTTCTCAAAGTATTCTATGTATATATTCCATATAACACTGGTAAAAAATGGTTGCTGAAGACATTAGGTTTATAATACCCAGAAATTCATACACAGATGTCCTCAAGAACACATGGCACAGTGGATAAAGGCGTTGGTTAGATCCAGTGACAGGACCCAAAGAGTGTGAGTTCAATACCTGGAGAACTTGGAGAAAGGAATTAACAGGAGATAACTGATAACTGACATCCATTAGAATTATGGAACTAGAACATTCTACCTCAGTGAGCGAAATAAAGGGTTCAGTTCAACATTCCAATCACCTGAAGAAGGTAGGCGTGTACAATGGCCGAAATGTTGTGATAAATATGGCAATAAATAATGTAAATAGTGTAAAGACAATAAATCTTTCAAGAGTTTCGGATAAACTTAAGCATTAATTCTAATCTCAGATTAAACTGAAGCATTTTCTAGAGTGGGGAGTTGTTAACCAATTTAGACATACATGGGATTAAAAAGAAAAACAGTTGACACATGAACTTTCAGTTTAATTCTAAAGGAAAATAGATCTAGAAATGTATTCTCAACTGCTATGTCATGACACATGAAATATTGTCACAGCATATATATATATATATATATATATATATATATATATATATATATAATTATTTAAAAATATGATTCCAACACGCTACATAAGAGTTCTTATGTTTCAAAACAAGAGCCGAAAACTTCAATATAATTATTTGAATTAAATTGAATTAAAGTAAGCTCTGTTCCATCTTCAAGCGAAATTTTTTTGGGAATAACTTATTTCTGAAATTTACGGGTTTTAATAGCATATTCATTATTGATATATACGTGTGTGTGTGTGTGTGTGAAGTAGTAATGGTACAGCATTAGTATTTTACTAAATAAGCTGTACAACTCGGTGAATTGAAACATTGAAATAAAATAAGTTCATATTTGCGGGTGTATATTTTTTTTTAAATCTATGGTTTTATTTCATAACATTTAAATGTATACCCTTTAAATATTTTACCTAGTGTGTCGTGATATTTTCATTTGCTCCAGGGTGTGCCGCTGCTTAAATAGGTTGAGAAATACTTTTCTTTTTTTTTTTTTTTTTTTTTTTTTTTTAGCTCATGGCACACTTAAATTATGATTGATGGAAAAAAGGCGTTAAAAAAAAAAGGATACTTTTTATGATTTATTTATTAACACATGAAAAAACAATCCTATTATAATTGTGCATCCTGGGTAAGACGTTAAACTAGGTCCAGCCGCAAAGCCTCTGATCAGGAGGTTTTGAGGAGCATGGAACCACCTCTTAATTGCTGGTGTTCCCAGGTCCACCTTGACCCTGTTAGGGACCCAGCTATGGGCAAATAGTTAACTATTACCAGCAATACTTTTTTGAAAAAAATTATTAACAGCAATACAATTTGGAAGGAAATATATTACCAGAAACAGATTTTCGACAAAACAAAATATTACCAGCAATAAAAAATTTTGTCAGCATTAAATAACCCATTGAAGTTGATATGCCGTAAAACAAAATAAACCAAACCAATCTAAACCAAAGAATACATATTCTATTCATACGAATCTATCCTAAAAATGTTGTCGGGATTAAATAACCCACTGAGGTGTTGATATGCCGTAAAACAAAATAAAGCAAGCCAATCTAAACCAAAGAATACATATTCTATTCATACGAATCTCTCCTAAAAATGTTGTCGGCATTAAATAAACCATTGAGGTTGATATGCCGTAAAACAAAATAAACCAAACCAATCTAAACCAAAGAATACATATTCTATTCATACGAATCTATCCTTAAAATGTTGTTGGCATTAAATAACCCATTGAGGTTGATATGCCGTAAAACAAAATAAACCAAACCAATCTAAACCAAAGAATACATATTCTATTCATATGAATTTATATTAAAAATCTGGTCAGCATTAAATAACCCATTGAGGTTGATATGCCGTTAAACAAAATAAACCAAGCCTATTATAATTGTGCTCTTCCCACCATCTTTTTTAGTTTGCACAACCGTTACGCCCTGCCAATACCTCATAAATAATGAACTATTCCATTTTGATTGTGTGGAAAGAGGGAAAAAGACACTATTTTTCAGTGAGAAAATGAAAGGAGGAAAGATATAAGTGACAAGAGAGAATCAGATTAAGCTGATAAGAACAGATACTGCGCATTGATCTTAACCAAAAGGCCGAGAAGTGAGAAAAACACCATTTTTCACATGCACAATATCGAACAATGGAAAGTGTATGGCAATGGCCCAAAATCCAATCATCATAAATACAATAAAACCATCTATTGAATTATTTTTAAATTATTATTATGAGAAATGTTCGTAAGATGGGGATTTGGGTAGTTTATTATAATTTGTAATAAAAAGATAATTAAAATTCTTAAAAAAAAAAAAAAGCTTATATTTATTTCTTTGTTCATTATAATTTGACATTTAATGAGATGACTGAGCTTGCTGTTTTTTTTTTTTTTGGTGGGGGGGGGGGGTTTGGTTTTTTTTGGGGGGGGGGATAACTTCTTTGCAAGGACGAATTTTGGACAGGCATACTCTTAAATCTTCTTCCAAGGATTCTATCCAGAATCAATGTTTTTTTTGTTTTTTTTTTTTATATATTTTTTATTTCAGAAAAACTAGCTTTGCACAAATATGATGTTGAGAACACAAGTTTTTTCTATTCTTTTTCTTGTAATATTTGAAAACTCGCACTTAAGTGATAACCAAAATGACGCAATATTTGTTGTTGAATATTTTAATTGCAATCCTCTGTTATTTCTTATTTCTGTTACCTCTTCTTCTTCTTCTTCTGTGATATTTAATTTTGCTGACATAGACACACTTAAAACAAAGAGATGTCCCACCCAATCCAGACATTTTATGTCAAGTGTAGGTGCAGGAAAATAGTTTTCAAAATTTGTATACAATAAATCTGAAGTTTGTATAATTTGTTCAATAAGATTTTTTATCCTGTTTATATCTTCTTGTGAGTTTATATATCTTATATTTATATATATCTATTTATATATATCTATTTATATATCTTATATTTATAGCTTATGAGTTCAAATGATTCTACTGCATTTTTTTTATTTAATCCTTTCCTTCCAAAGCAGAGATTAATTAATTTTATCTGCAGGTATGCAAATATTTTCATGATTTCCTTGTGTACTCTTATTAAGAGTGTTCAAACTGAAATAAATTTGTAAGAAATGCAACTTTATTACACCAAACCACATCACAAAATAAAATGCCTAACTTAGAATGTTGCATGTATAAAATTCTGTGACTTCTGTTAGTCCATCTCTCCATTACATCCCTTAAAATAGCCATACATTGACCAATCGAAGCCAAATTTGGGGGAGAAGTACAAACAGGTCAGAGGGTACAAAATACACTTGGTTTTTCTAGGGTGTGTAGCTTAGTACAATAAGTTTACATTAAATTTGGAGGATAAAATTAAGTTTCATCATTTAACATACAAAATACTCTCACCATTTTAAAAGCAATTTAATGATTAAAATAACAAATACTTAATAAAAATGCAATATTGTTTTTTTGCATATCTTTTCTTTAAGTTTATATACACACGAATACAGTTTCCAGTTTACCCTGCATATGCGAGAACTATAAACAAATCACCAGGCCAAATGCTTCAGAAGTTAGAATTTGTCTCCAGAAAGAATTATTTATGCACAACAAATTATGTTGCATGCTCAAGAGTAGGAAATCCTAAGAATTTATTCTTCACTATTTAAAAGGGGAAAAAAAGAAATTTTCTTAAAAAAATATTGTTTACCATGAAGTCCTATAAAATTAAAGAAATTATTAAACCACAAAGTAGGGTTTTTGTCAAAGTGTTTTTCCAGGCAAATAAGCTTTTTCAAATTTCATTAATTGCTTTGCAAAATAGGATGAAACATAGTTTGTAAAAAAAAATGTTGGCTATAACTTCAACAATACTAAATACTGTGAGGATTTCAACATGTTATCGTGTTGCAAAAACATTCTAATTTTTAAAAACATTGATACTTCTTTTAATTCTTGTAATCTTAATAGAACTCTTCCACACAATAACCGTCTCATTGTCATGTGTAATAAGAGCTGCATTTGAGAAGCATTCATTGAGAACATGATTCAGCAAATAATCTTGATTGCAATGACCGGATTTTTATATAATTAATACTTGGGAAAGATGTGAATCCTCTTCTTCTCCCTCCAGCTATGGGTAAATAGCAGAACAGACTGGGTTCTATAGCCTTGGATGGCACTGGTCTAGGAGAAGGACAACACTGAATACAAATCTGGAGTGGAGCCCCTAAGGCGAATGGACAGGACTTTGTGCTACCTTCTGGCAACTCCACATTGGTACCAAACTGTATTGGTTTATCCTCTCCTTTGAACTCTGCTAGCAAGGCCGAGAGGGGGAACTAGACGTCTGGGCAGCCCTAGTTCTCCATATATCCTGCCCAGTCTTGTAGCCCACCACGCTACTCCATCATCTCTCGAGACGAACGGATGACAACGACTTTTAATAGTGTTGTATAGGACCAGAAGGAAGTTCCACGGGCAAGAAGTGTGAGAAAAGAAACTGTTAGCCAGCTCAACTGTAAATTAATGAGATCTTGTGGTTAGTCTAGTACTGTGCCTCAATTCAAAAAGTCTAGTTACGATGACATATAGAGCTCATCCGAATAATTACCATGAAAATATTTATAGAAAGGATACGAAGAGGCAACCTTATGGTGAGGGGAAAGTGACTGAAGCTGAGCTGCCAGATCAGGACCAATAATATAGCTGATTCTTCTTTGGATTTTATCAAGGAGTTCAAGATAAATAACAGAGGCACTGGGCCATACAGAATGCTAAAAGTTGGTATTTACCACAGATATCAGTCGATTCATTCAACTGAATTGCGTCTTTGAGGTTAGATATTACTTGAATATTTTCAGATAAACCTGTAATATGTCAAGAAATTGTCTTATCTAAGAGCAGAATTTTGAAAATTTCTTTTTCATATTCTTCCCTAAACATCGTTTTTATAATTACACTGCAAGCTGATAAAATAACAGATTCTGCTATTGTATGAGATTTCTTTTTCCTAGCTATGATTTTTATAACTGTCTAATTGATTTCTTGTATTTTATCTGACGTCGTTGCATATTTCGTTCATATTTCTGCTTGTTTAGTGCTAGACAAGTGTAAGTTGTTTGAAATATTCCTCTGGCTTTTTGCACAAGTGGGGAATGTCTGGATTGTAAATGCCAATATTTTGCCACAAATTACACATGTGGGGTGGGGTGGGGTGGGGTGGATTTCCTTCACGAAATATGAAATCAACTGATAAACAAATGTTCATTATACCGACAAATAATTGTTTTTGCTTTCATTGCTGATATACTGAACAAAGCAATTATTTGCCACTCTAGCATCATCTTCTAATTTTTGTTTCTTAATTAAAAACTTGTCCATTTAAATTGAACGCTATATAATAAAAATAAAAAATACATCCAGTACAAGCTGCACGTCTTTGCTACTTCTTCAGGCGCAATCAAATACGTTCAAAATGGGGAATTGCTTAGTCATTCTCAAAATCAACTTTGGATGATTTTGACGTATATTTTTGTTCAGTGGGAAATCCTTGTCAAATTGCACAATCATTTTGCATACACTATCCACTTTATATATTATTTATTATAATGATATTATATTGATATAATCAATTGAAAAGTTTTTTAATTTTACGATGTACACTTATGCTTTTGGTTGGTGGGCACTGGCCCAATTAAATATTAAATGGTTTTCTGGCCCAATTAATGAAAATGAATGATTACAAATAAGCATCATTTTTTGTGGTTTCTCAATATCTGAGCACAACTCATTGATCTGTTTAACAGCTAGTGGCATAATTAACTACTATATATGTGTGTATGTATGTATATATATATATATGTGTGTGTATATATATGTGTGTGTGTGCCTATGTATATATATGTATACATGTATGTATATATATGTATACATGTATGTATATATATGTATACATGTATGTATATATATGTATACATGTATGTATATATATGTATACATGTATGTATATATATGTATACATGTATGTATATATATGTATACATGTATGTATGTATATATATGTATGTATGCATGTATATATATATATGTATGTATACATGTATGCATATGTATGCATGTATATATATGTATGTATACATGTATGTATATATATGTATGTATACATGTATGTATATATATGTATGTATACATGTATGTATGTATACATGTATGTATGTATGCATGTATATATATGTATGTATACATGTATGTATATATATGTATGTATACATGTATGTATGTATACATGTATGTATGTATACATGTATATATGTATGTATACATGTATGTATGTATGTATATATATGCATGTATATGTATGTATATATATGT
>CAWVQA010001138.1:0-162495 GCA_963932145.1 Acanthosepion lycidas | reverse complement strand
CTACCGGAAGTGGGGTTTATCGGATTCTCCAACTCATTGTGCATCTAATAGGCGAATAAAATCACTACCAAAAATGACAAATCTTAAACGACTTTTTTTTACGATACCCAAATAACGTGAACTGGGAACCCAAAGTTGAAGCTTCAAACGGCAATTTAAGGCATTTCTCGTGCAGCTAGGCTACCGGAAGTGGGGTTTATCGGATTCTCCAACTCATTGTGCATCTAATAGGCGAATAAAATCACTATCAAAAATGACAAATCTTAAACGACTTTTTTTTACGATACCCAAATAGCGTGAACTGGGAACCCAAAGTTGAAGCTTCAAACGGCAATTTAAGGCATTTCTCTTGCAGCTAGACTACCGGAAGTGGGGTTTATCAGATTCTCCAACTCATTGTGCATCTAATAGGCGAATAAAATCACTATCAAAAATGACAAATCTTAAACGACTTTTTTTTACGATACCCAAATAGCGTGAACTGGGAACCCAAAGTTGAAGCTTCAAACGGCAATTTAAGGCATTTCTCGTGCAGCTAGACTACCGGAAGTGGGGTTTATCGGATTCTCCAACTCATTGTGCATCTAATAGGCGAATAAAATCACTACCAAAAATGACAAATCTTAAACGACTTTTTTTTACGATACCCAAATAACGTGAACTGGGAACCCAAAGTTGAAGCTTCAAACGGCAATTTAAGGCATTTCTCGTGCAGCTAGGCTACCGGAAGTGGGGTTTATCGGATTCTCCAACTCATTGTGCATCTAATAGGCGAATAAAATCACTACCAAAAATGACAAATCTTAAACGACTTTTTTTTACGATACCCAAATAGCGTGAACTGGGAACCCAAAGTTGAAGCTTCAAACGGCAATTTAAGGCATTTCTCTTGCAGCTAGACTACCGGAAGTGGGGTTTATCGGATTCTCCAACTCATTGTGCATCTAATAGGCGAATAAAATCACTACCAAAAATGACAAATCTTAAACGACTTTTTTTTACGATACCCAAATAACGTGAACTGGGAACCCAAAGTTGAAGCTTCAAACGGCAATTTAAGGCATTTCTCGTGCAGCTAGGCTACCGGAAGTGGGGTTTATCGGATTCTCCAACTCATTGTGCATCTAATAGGCGAATAAAATCACTATCAAAAATGACAAATCTTAAACGACTTTTTTTTACGATACCCAAATAGCGTGAACTGGGAACCCAAAGTTGAAGCTTCAAACGGCAATTTAAGGCATTTCTCGTGCAGCTAGACTACCGGAAGTGGGGTTTATCGGATTCTCCAACTCATTGTGCATCTAATAGGCGAATAAAATCACTACCAAAAATGACAAATCTTAAACGACTTTTTTTTACGATACCCAAATAACGTGAACTGGGAACCCAAAGTTGAAGCTTCAAACGGCAATTTAAGGCATTTCTCGTGCAGCTAGGCTACCGGAAGTGGGGTTTATCGGATTCTCCAACTCATTGTGCATCTAATAGGCGAATAAAATCACTACCAAAAATGACAAATCTTAATCGACTTTTTTTTACGATACCCAAATAGCGTGAACTGGGAACCCAAAGTTGAAGCTTCAAACGGCAATTTAAGGCATTTCTCTTGCAGCTAGACTACCGGAAGTGGGGTTTATCAGATTCTCCAACTCATTGTGCATCTAATAGGCGAATAAAATCACTATCAAAAATGACAAATCTTAAACGACTTTTTTTTACGATACCCAAATAGCGTGAACTGGGAACCCAAAGTTGAAGCTTCAAACGGCAATTTAAGGCATTTCTCGTGCAGCTAGACTACCGGAAGTGGGGTTTATCGGATTCTCCAACTCATTGTGCATCTAATAGGCGAATAAAATCACTACCAAAAATGACAAATCTTAAACGACTTTTTTTTACGATACCCAAATAACGTGAACTGGGAACCCAAAGTTGAAGCTTCAAACGGCAATTTAAGGCATTTCTCGTGCAGCTAGGCTACCGGAAGTGGGGTTTATCGGATTCTCCAACTCATTGTGCATCTAATAGGCGAATAAAATCACTACCAAAAATGACAAATCTTAATCGACTTTTTTTTACGATACCCAAATAGCGTGAACTGGGAACCCAAAGTTGAAGCTTCAAACGGCAATTTAAGGCATTTCTCTTGCAGCTAGACTACCGGAAGTGGGGTTTATCAGATTCTCCAACTCATTGTGCATCTAATAGGCGAATAAAATCACTATCAAAAATGACAAATCTTAAACGACTTTTTTTTACGATACCCAAATAGCGTGAACTGGGAACCCAAAGTTGAAGCTTCAAACGGCAATTTAAGGCATTTCTCTTGCAGCTAGACTACCGGAAGTGGGGTTTATCAGATTCTCCAACTCATTGTGCATCTAATAGGCGAATAAAATCACTACCAAAAATGACAAATCTTAAACGACTTTTTTTTACGATACCCAAATAACGTGAACTGGGAACCCAAAGTTGAAGCTTCAAACGGCAATTTAAGGCATTTCTCGTGCAGCTAGGCTACCGGAAGTGGGGTTTATCGGATTCTCCAACTCATTGTGCATCTAATAGGCGAATAAAATCACTACCAAAAATGACAAATCTTAAACGACTTTTTTTTACGATACCCAAATAACGTGAACTGGGAACCCAAAGTTGAAGCTTCAAACGGCAATTTAAGGCATTTCTCGTGCAGCTAGGCTACCGGAAGTGGGGTTTATCGGATTCTCCAACTCATTGTGCATCTAATAGGCGAATAAAATCACTACCAAAAATGACAAATCTTAAACGACTTTTTTTTACGATACCCAAATAGCGTGAACTGGGAACCCAAAGTTGAAGCTTCAAACGGCAATTTAAGGCATTTCTCTTGCAGCTAGACTACCGGAAGTGGGGTTTATCGGATTCTCCAACTCATTGTGCATCTAATAGGCGAATAAAATCACTACCAAAAATGACAAATCTTAAACGACTTTTTTTTACGATACCCAAATAGCGTGAACTGGGAACCCAAAGTTGAAGCTTCAAACGGCAATTTAAGGCATTTCTCTTGCAGCTAGACTACCGGAAGTGGGGTTTATCGGATTCTCCAACTCATTGTGCATCTAATAGGCGAATAAAATCACTACCAAAAATGACAAATCTTAAACGACTTTTTTTTACGATACCCAAATAGCGTGAACTGGGAACCCAAAGTTGAAGCTTCAAACGGCAATTTAAGGCATTTCTCTTGCAGCTAGACTACCGGAAGTGGGGTTTATCGGATTCTCCAACTCATTGTGCATCTAATAGGCGAATAAAATCACTACCAAAAATGACAAATCTTAAACGACTTTTTTTTACGATACCCAAATAGCGTGAACTGGGAACCCAAAGTTGAAGCTTCAAACGGCAATTTAAGGCATTTCTCTTGCAGCTAGACTACCGGAAGTGGGGTTTATCGGATTCTCCAACTCATTGTGCATCTAATAGGCGAATAAAATCACTACCAAAAATGACAAATCTTAAACGACTTTTTTTTACGATACCCAAATAACGTGAACTGGGAACCCAAAGTTGAAGCTTCAAACGGCAATTTAAGGCATTTCTCGTGCAGCTAGGCTACCGGAAGTGGGGTTTATCGGATTCTCCAACTCATTGTGCATCTAATAGGCGAATAAAATCACTATCAAAAATGACAAATCTTAAACGACTTTTTTTTACGATACCCAAATAGCGTGAACTGGGAACCCAAAGTTGAAGCTTCAAACGGCAATTTAAGGCATTTCTCTTGCAGCTAGACTACCGGAAGTGGGGTTTATCAGATTCTCCAACTCATTGTGCATCTAATAGGCGAATAAAATCACTATCAAAAATGACAAATCTTAAACGACTTTTTTTTACGATACCCAAATAGCGTGAACTGGGAACCCAAAGTTGAAGCTTCAAACGGCAATTTAAGGCATTTCTCGTGCAGCTAGACTACCGGAAGTGGGGTTTATCGGATTCTCCAACTCATTGTGCATCTAATAGGCGAATAAAATCACTACCAAAAATGACAAATCTTAAACGACTTTTTTTTACGATACCCAAATAACGTGAACTGGGAACCCAAAGTTGAAGCTTCAAACGGCAATTTAAGGCATTTCTCGTGCAGCTAGGCTACCGGAAGTGGGGTTTATCGGATTCTCCAACTCATTGTGCATCTAATAGGCGAATAAAATCACTACCAAAAATGACAAATCTTAAACGACTTTTTTTTACGATACCCAAATAGCGTGAACTGGGAACCCAAAGTTGAAGATTCAAACGGCAATTTAAGGCATTTCTCTTGCAGCTAGACTACCGGAAGTGGGGTTTATCGGATTCTCCAACTCATTGTGCATCTAATAGGCGAATAAAATCACTATCAAAAATGACAAATCTTAAACGACTTTTTTTTACGATACCCAAATAGCGTGAACTGGGAACCCAAAGTTGAAGCTTCAAACGGCAATTTAAGGCATTTCTCTTGCAGCTAGACTACCGGAAGTGGGGTTTATCAGATTCTCCAACTCATTGTGCATCTAATAGGCGAATAAAATCACTATCAAAAATGACAAATCTTAAACGACTTTTTTTTACGATACCCAAATAGCGTGAACTGGGAACCCAAAGTTGAAGCTTCAAACGGCAATTTAAGGCATTTCTCGTGCAGCTAGACTACCGGAAGTGGGGTTTATCGGATTCTCCAACTCATTGTGCATCTAATAGGCGAATAAAATCACTACCAAAAATGACAAATCTTAAACGACTTTTTTTTACGATACCCAAATAACGTGAACTGGGAACCCAAAGTTGAAGCTTCAAACGGCAATTTAAGGCATTTCTCGTGCAGCTAGGCTACCGGAAGTGGGGTTTATCGGATTCTCCAACTCATTGTGCATCTAATAGGCGAATAAAATCACTACCAAAAATGACAAATCTTAAACGACTTTTTTTTACGATACCCAAATAGCGTGAACTGGGAACCCAAAGTTGAAGCTTCAAACGGCAATTTAAGGCATTTCTCTTGCAGCTAGACTACCGGAAGTGGGGTTTATCGGATTCTCCAACTCATTGTGCATCTAATAGGCGAATAAAATCACTACCAAAAATGACAAATCTTAAACGACTTTTTTTTACGATACCCAAATAGCGTGAACTGGGAACCCAAAGTTGAAGCTTCAAACGGCAATTTAAGGCATTTCTCTTGCAGCTAGACTACCGGAAGTGGGGTTTATCGGATTCTCCAACTCATTGTGCATCTAATAGGCGAATAAAATCACTACCAAAAATGACAAATCTTAAACGACTTTTTTTTACGATACCCAAATAGCGTGAACTGGGAACCCAAAGTTGAAGCTTCAAACGGCAATTTAAGGCATTTCTCTTGCAGCTAGACTACCGGAAGTGGGGTTTATCGGATTCTCCAACTCATTGTGCATCTAATAGGCGAATAAAATCACTACCAAAAATGACAAATCTTAAACGACTTTTTTTTACGATACCCAAATAGCGTGAACTGGGAACCCAAAGTTGAAGCTTCAAACGGCAATTTAAGGCATTTCTCTTGCAGCTAGACTACCGGAAGTGGGGTTTATCGGATTCTCCAACTCATTGTGCATCTAATAGGCGAATAAAATCACTACCAAAAATGACAAATCTTAAACGACTTTTTTTTACGATACCCAAATAGCGTGAACTGGGAACCCAAAGTTGAAGCTTCAAACGGCAATTTAAGGCATTTCTCTTGCAGCTAGACTACCGGAAGTGGGGTTTATCGGATTCTCCAACTCATTGTGCATCTAATAGGCGAATAAAATCACTACCAAAAATGACAAATCTTAAACGACTTTTTTTTACGATACCCAAATAACGTGAACTGGGAACCCAAAGTTGAAGCTTCAAACGGCAATTTAAGGCATTTCTCGTGCAGCTAGGCTACCGGAAGTGGGGTTTATCGGATTCTCCAACTCATTGTGCATCTAATAGGCGAATAAAATCACTATCAAAAATGACAAATCTTAAACGACTTTTTTTTACGATACCCAAATAGCGTGAACTGGGAACCCAAAGTTGAAGCTTCAAACGGCAATTTAAGGCATTTCTCTTGCAGCTAGACTACCGGAAGTGGGGTTTATCAGATTCTCCAACTCATTGTGCATCTAATAGGCGAATAAAATCACTATCAAAAATGACAAATCTTAAACGACTTTTTTTTACGATACCCAAATAGCGTGAACTGGGAACCCAAAGTTGAAGCTTCAAACGGCAATTTAAGGCATTTCTCGTGCAGCTAGACTACCGGAAGTGGGGTTTATCGGATTCTCCAACTCATTGTGCATCTAATAGGCGAATAAAATCACTACCAAAAATGACAAATCTTAAACGACTTTTTTTTACGATACCCAAATAACGTGAACTGGGAACCCAAAGTTGAAGCTTCAAACGGCAATTTAAGGCATTTCTCGTGCAGCTAGGCTACCGGAAGTGGGGTTTATCGGATTCTCCAACTCATTGTGCATCTAATAGGCGAATAAAATCACTACCAAAAATGACAAATCTTAAACGACTTTTTTTTACGATACCCAAATAGCGTGAACTGGGAACCCAAAGTTGAAGCTTCAAACGGCAATTTAAGGCATTTCTCTTGCAGCTAGACTACCGGAAGTGGGGTTTATCGGATTCTCCAACTCATTGTGCATCTAATAGGCGAATAAAATCACTACCAAAAATGACAAATCTTAAACGACTTTTTTTTACGATACCCAAATAACGTGAACTGGGAACCCAAAGTTGAAGCTTCAAACGGCAATTTAAGGCATTTCTCGTGCAGCTAGGCTACCGGAAGTGGGGTTTATCGGATTCTCCAACTCATTGTGCATCTAATAGGCGAATAAAATCACTATCAAAAATGACAAATCTTAAACGACTTTTTTTTACGATACCCAAATAGCGTGAACTGGGAACCCAAAGTTGAAGCTTCAAACGGCAATTTAAGGCATTTCTCTTGCAGCTAGACTACCGGAAGTGGGGTTTATCAGATTCTCCAACTCATTGTGCATCTAATAGGCGAATAAAATCACTATCAAAAATGACAAATCTTAAACGACTTTTTTTTACGATACCCAAATAGCGTGAACTGGGAACCCAAAGTTGAAGCTTCAAACGGCAATTTAAGGCATTTCTCGTGCAGCTAGACTACCGGAAGTGGGGTTTATCGGATTCTCCAACTCATTGTGCATCTAATAGGCGAATAAAATCACTACCAAAAATGACAAATCTTAAACGACTTTTTTTTACGATACCCAAATAACGTGAACTGGGAACCCAAAGTTGAAGCTTCAAACGGCAATTTAAGGCATTTCTCGTGCAGCTAGGCTACCGGAAGTGGGGTTTATCGGATTCTCCAACTCATTGTGCATCTAATAGGCGAATAAAATCACTACCAAAAATGACAAATCTTAAACGACTTTTTTTTACGATACCCAAATAGCGTGAACTGGGAACCCAAAGTTGAAGCTTCAAAAGGCAATTTAAGGCATTTCTCTTGCAGCTAGACTACCGGAAGTGGGGTTTATCGGATTCTCCAACTCATTGTGCATCTAATAGGCGAATAAAATCACTACCAAAAATGACAAATCTTAAACGACTTTTTTTTACGATACCCAAATAGCGTGAACTGGGAACCCAAAGTTGAAGCTTCAAACGGCAATTTAAGGCATTTCTCTTGCAGCTAGACTACCGGAAGTGGGGTTTATCGGATTCTCCAACTCATTGTGCATCTAATAGGCGAATAAAATCACTACCAAAAATGACAAATCTTAAACGACTTTTTTTTACGATACCCAAATAGCGTGAACTGGGAACCCAAAGTTGAAGCTTCAAACGGCAATTTAAGGCATTTCTCTTGCAGCTAGACTACCGGAAGTGGGGTTTATCGGATTCTCCAACTCATTGTGCATCTAATAGGCGAATAAAATCACTACCAAAAATGACAAATCTTAAACGACTTTTTTTTACGATACCCAAATAGCGTGAACTGGGAACCCAAAGTTGAAGCTTCAAACGGCAATTTAAGGCATTTCTCTTGCAGCTAGACTACCGGAAGTGGGGTTTATCGGATTCTCCAACTCATTGTGCATCTAATAGGCGAATAAAATCACTACCAAAAATGACAAATCTTAATCGACTTTTTTTTACGGTACCCAAATAGCGTGAACTGGGAACCCAAAGTTGAAGCTTCAAACGGCAATTTAAGGCATTTCTCTTGCAGCTAGACTACCGGAAGTGGGGTTTATCAGATTCTCCAACTCATTGTGCATCTAACAGGCGAATAAAATCACTACCAAAAATGACAAATCTTAATCGACTTTTTTTTACGGTACCCAAATAGCGTGAACTGGGAACCCAAAGTTGAAGCTTCAAACGGCAATTTAAGGCATTTCTCTTGCAGCTAGACTACCGGAAGTGGGGTTTATCAGATTCTCCAACTCATTGTGCATCTAATAGGCGAATAAAATCACTACCAAAAATGACAAATCTTAATCGACTTTTTTTTACGGTACCCAAATAGCGTGAACTGGGAACCCAAAGTTGAAGCTTCAAACGGCAATTTAAGGCATTTCTCTTGCAGCTAGACTACCGGAAGTGGGGTTTATCAGATTCTCCAACTCATTGTGCATCTAACAGGCGAATAAAATCACTACCAAAAATGACAAATCTTAATCGACTTTTTTTTACGGTACCCAAATAGCGTGAACTGGGAACCCAAAGTTGAAGCTTCAAACGGCAATTTAAGGCATTTCTCTTGCAGCTAGACTACCGGAAGTGGGGTTTATCAGATTCTCCAACTCATTGTGCATCTAATAGGCGAATAAAATCACTACCAAAAATGACAAATCTTAATCGACTTTTTTTTACGGTACCCAAATAGCGTGAACTGGGAACCCAAAGTTGAAGCTTCAAACGGCAATTTAAGGCATTTCTCTTGCAGCTAGACTACCGGAAGTGGGGTTTATCAGATTCTCCAACTCATTGTGCATCTAATAGGCGAATAAAATCACTACCAAAAATGACAAATCTTAATCGACTTTTTTTTACGATACCCAAATAGCGTGAACTGGGAACCCAAAGTTGAAGCTTCAAACGGCAATTTAAGGCATTTCACTTGCAGCTAGACTACCGGAAGTGGGGTTTATCAGATTCTCCAACTCATTGTGCATCTAACAGGCCAATAAAATCACTACCAAAAATGACAAATCTTAATCGACTTTTTTTTACGGTACCCAAATAGCGTGAACTGGGAACCCAAAGTTGAAGCTTCAAACGGCAATTTAAGGCATTTCTCTTGCAGCTAGACTACCGGAAGTGGGGTTTATCAGATTCTCCAACTCATTGTGCATCTAACAGGCGAATAAAATCACTACCAAAAATGACAAATCTTAATCGACTTTTTTTTACGGTACCCAAATAGCGTGAACTGGGAACCCAAAGTTGAAGCTTCAAACGGCAATTTAAGGCATTTCTCTTGCAGCTAGACTACCGGAAGTGGGGTTTATCAGATTCTCCAACTCATTGTGCATCTAACAGGCGAATAAAATCACTACCAAAAATGACAAATCTTAATCGACTTTTTTTTACGGTACCCAAATAGCGTGAACTGGGAACCCAAAGTTGAAGCTTCAAACGGCAATTTAAGGCATTTCTCTTGCAGCTAGACTACCGGAAGTGGGGTTTATCAGATTCTCCAACTCATTGTGCATCTAATAGGCGAATAAAATCACTACCAAAAATGACAAATCTTAATCGACTTTTTTTTACGGTACCCAAATAGCGTGAACTGGGAACCCAAAGTTGAAGCTTCAAACGGCAATTTAAGGCATTTCTCTTGCAGCTAGACTACCGGAAGTGGGGTTTATCAGATTCTCCAACTCATTGTGCATCTAATAGGCGAATAAAATCACTACCAAAAATGACAAATCTTAATCGACTTTTTTTTACGATACCCAAATAGCGTGAACTGGGAACCCAAAGTTGAAGCTTCAAACGGCAATTTAAGGCATTTCACTTGCAGCTAGACTACCGGAAGTGGGGTTTATCAGATTCTCCAACTCATTGTGCATCTAACAGGCCAATAAAATCACTACCAAAAATGACAAATCTTAATCGACTTTTTTTTACGGTACCCAAATAGCGTGAACTGGGAACCCAAAGTTGAAGCTTCAAACGGCAATTTAAGGCATTTCTCTTGCAGCTAGACTACCGGAAGTGGGGTTTATCAGATTCTCCAACTCATTGTGCATCTAACAGGCGAATAAAATCACTACCAAAAATGACAAATCTTAATCGACTTTTTTTTACGGTACCCAAATAGCGTGAACTGGGAACCCAAAGTTGAAGCTTCAAACGGCAATTTAAGGCATTTCTCTTGCAGCTAGACTACCGGAAGTGGGGTTTATCAGATTCTCCAACTCATTGTGCATCTAATAGGCGAATAAAATCACTACCAAAAATGACAAATCTTAATCGACTTTTTTTTACGGTACCCAAATAGCGTGAACTGGGAACCCAAAGTTGAAGCTTCAAACGGCAATTTAAGGCATTTCTCTTGCAGCTAGACTACCGGAAGTGGGGTTTATCAGATTCTCCAACTCATTGTGCATCTAACAGGCGAATAAAATCACTACCAAAAATGACAAATCTTAATCGACTTTTTTTTACGGTACCCAAATAGCGTGAACTGGGAACCCAAAGTTGAAGCTTCAAACGGCAATTTAAGGCATTTCTCTTGCAGCTAGACTACCGGAAGTGGGGTTTATCAGATTCTCCAACTCATTGTGCATCTAATAGGCGAATAAAATCACTACCAAAAATGACAAATCTTAATCGACTTTTTTTTACGGTACCCAAATAGCGTGAACTGGGAACCCAAAGTTGAAGCTTCAAACGGCAATTTAAGGCATTTCTCTTGCAGCTAGACTACCGGAAGTGGGGTTTATCAGATTCTCCAACTCATTGTGCATCTAATAGGCGAATAAAATCACTACCAAAAATGACAAATCTTAATCGACTTTTTTTTACGATACCCAAATAGCGTGAACTGGGAACCCAAAGTTGAAGCTTCAAACGGCAATTTAAGGCATTTCACTTGCAGCTAGACTACCGGAAGTGGGGTTTATCAGATTCTCCAACTCATTGTGCATCTAACAGGCCAATAAAATCACTACCAAAAATGACAAATCTTAATCGACTTTTTTTTACGGTACCCAAATAGCGTGAACTGGGAACCCAAAGTTGAAGCTTCAAACGGCAATTTAAGGCATTTCTCTTGCAGCTAGACTACCGGAAGTGGGGTTTATCAGATTCTCCAACTCATTGTGCATCTAACAGGCGAATAAAATCACTACCAAAAATGACAAATCTTAATCGACTTTTTTTTACGGTACCCAAATAGCGTGAACTGGGAACCCAAAGTTGAAGCTTCAAACGGCAATTTAAGGCATTTCTCTTGCAGCTAGACTACCGGAAGTGGGGTTTATCAGATTCTCCAACTCATTGTGCATCTAACAGGCGAATAAAATCACTACCAAAAATGACAAATCTTAATCGACTTTTTTTTACGGTACCCAAATAGCGTGAACTGGGAACCCAAAGTTGAAGCTTCAAACGGCAATTTAAGGCATTTCTCTTGCAGCTAGACTACCGGAAGTGGGGTTTATCAGATTCTCCAACTCATTGTGCATCTAATAGGCGAATAAAATCACTACCAAAAATGACAAATCTTAATCGACTTTTTTTTACGGTACCCAAATAGCGTGAACTGGGAACCCAAAGTTGAAGCTTCAAACGGCAATTTAAGGCATTTCTCTTGCAGCTAGACTACCGGAAGTGGGGTTTATCAGATTCTCCAACTCATTGTGCATCTAATAGGCGAATAAAATCACTACCAAAAATGACAAATCTTAATCGACTTTTTTTTACGATACCCAAATAGCGTGAACTGGGAACCCAAAGTTGAAGCTTCAAACGGCAATTTAAGGCATTTCACTTGCAGCTAGACTACCGGAAGTGGGGTTTATCAGATTCTCCAACTCATTGTGCATCTAACAGGCCAATAAAATCACTACCAAAAATGACAAATCTTAATCGACTTTTTTTTACGGTACCCAAATAGCGTGAACTGGGAACCCAAAGTTGAAGCTTCAAACGGCAATTTAAGGCATTTCTCTTGCAGCTAGACTACCGGAAGTGGGGTTTATCAGATTCTCCAACTCATTGTGCATCTAACAGGCGAATAAAATCACTACCAAAAATGACAAATCTTAATCGACTTTTTTTTACGGTACCCAAATAGCGTGAACTGGGAACCCAAAGTTGAAGCTTCAAACGGCAATTTAAGGCATTTCTCTTGCAGCTAGACTACCGGAAGTGGGGTTTATCAGATTCTCCAACTCATTGTGCATCTAACAGGCGAATAAAATCACTACCAAAAATGACAAATCTTAATCGACTTTTTTTTACGGTACCCAAATAGCGTGAACTGGGAACCCAAAGTTGAAGCTTCAAACGGCAATTTAAGGCATTTCTCTTGCAGCTAGACTACCGGAAGTTGGGTTTATCAGATTCTCCAACTCATTGTGCATCTAATAGGCGAATAAAATCACTACCAAAAATGACAAATCTTAATCGACTTTTTTTTACGGTACCCAAATAGCGTGAACTGGGAACCCAAAGTTGAAGCTTCAAACGGCAATTTAAGGCATTTCTCTTGCAGCTAGACTACCGGAAGTGGGGTTTATCAGATTCTCCAACTCATTGTGCATCTAACAGGCGAATAAAATCACTACCAAAAATGACAAATCTTAATCGACTTTTTTTTACGGTACCCAAATAGCGTGAACTGGGAACCCAAAGTTGAAGCTTCAAACGGCAATTTAAGGCATTTCTCTTGCAGCTAGACTACCGGAAGTGGGGTTTATCAGATTCTCCAACTCATTGTGCATCTAATAGGCGAATAAAATCACTACCAAAAATGACAAATCTTAATCGACTTTTTTTTACGGTACCCAAATAGCGTGAACTGGGAACCCAAAGTTGAAGCTTCAAACGGCAATTTAAGGCATTTCTCTTGCAGCTAGACTACCGGAAGTGGGGTTTATCAGATTCTCCAACTCATTGTGCATCTAATAGGCGAATAAAATCACTACCAAAAATGACAAATCTTAATCGACTTTTTTTTACGATACCCAAATAGCGTGAACTGGGAACCCAAAGTTGAAGCTTCAAACGGCAATTTAAGGCATTTCACTTGCAGCTAGACTACCGGAAGTGGGGTTTATCAGATTCTCCAACTCATTGTGCATCTAACAGGCCAATAAAATCACTACCAAAAATGACAAATCTTAATCGACTTTTTTTTACGGTACCCAAATAGCGTGAACTGGGAACCCAAAGTTGAAGCTTCAAACGGCAATTTAAGGCATTTCTCTTGCAGCTAGACTACCGGAAGTGGGGTTTATCAGATTCTCCAACTCATTGTGCATCTAACAGGCGAATAAAATCACTACCAAAAATGACAAATCTTAATCGACTTTTTTTTACGGTACCCAAATAGCGTGAACTGGGAACCCAAAGTTGAAGCTTCAAACGGCAATTTAAGGCATTTCTCTTGCAGCTAGACTACCGGAAGTGGGGTTTATCAGATTCTCCAACTCATTGTGCATCTAATAGGCGAATAAAATCACTACCAAAAATGACAAATCTTAATCGACTTTTTTTTACGGTACCCAAATAGCGTGAACTGGGAACCCAAAGTTGAAGCTTCAAACGGCAATTTAAGGCATTTCACTTGCAGCTAGACTACCGGAAGTGGGGTTTATCAGATTCTCCAACTCATTGTGCATCTAACAGGCCAATAAAATCACTACCAAAAATGACAAATCTTAATCGACTTTTTTTTACGATACCCAAATAGCGTGAACTGGGAACCCAAAGTTGAAGCTTCAAACGGCAATTTAAGGCATTTCTCTTGCAGCTAGACTACCGGAAGTGGGGTTTATCAGATTCTCCAACTCATTGTGCATCTAATAGGCGAATAAAATCACTACCAAAAATGACAAATCTTAATCGACTTTTTTTTACGGTACCCAAATAGCGTGAACTGGGAACCCAAAGTTGAAGCTTCAAACGGCAATTTAAGGCATTTCTCTTGCAGCTAGACTACCGGAAGTGGGGTTTATCAGATTCTCCAACTCATTGTGCATCTAATAGGCGAATAAAATCACTACCAAAAATGACAAATCTTAATCGACTTTTTTTTACGGTACCCAAATAGCGTGAACTGGGAACCCAAAGTTGAAGCTTCAAACGGCAATTTAAGGCATTTCACTTGCAGCTAGACTACCGGAAGTGGGGTTTATCAGATTCTCCAACTCATTGTGCATCTAACAGGCCAATAAAATCACTACCAAAAATGACAAATCTTAATCGACTTTTTTTTACGATACCCAAATAGCGTGAACTGGGAACCCAAAGTTGAAGCTTCAAACGGCAATTTAAGGCATTTCCCTTGCAGCTAGATTACCGGAAGTGGGGTTTATCAGATTCTCCAACTCATTGTGCATCTAACAGGCGAATAAAATCACTACCAAAAATGACAAATCTTAATCGACTTTTTTTTACGATACCCAAATAGCGTGAACTGGGAACCCAAAGTTGAAGCTTCAAACGGCAATTTAAGGCATTTCCCTTGCAGCTAGATTACCGGAAGTGGGGTTTATCAGATTCTCCAACTCATTGTGCATCTTACAGGCGAATAAAATCACTACCAAAAATGACAAATCTTAATCGACTTTTTTTTACGGTACCCAAATAGCGTGAACTGGGAACCCAAAGTTGAAGCTTCAAACGGCAATTTAAGGCATTTCTCTTGCAGCTAGACTACCGGAAGTGGGGTTTATCAGATTCTCCAACTCATTGTGCATCTAATAGGCGAATAAAATCACTACCAAAAATGACAAATCTTAATCGACTTTTTTTTACGGTACCCAAATAGCGTGAACTGGGAACCCAAAGTTGAAGCTTCAAACGGCAATTTAAGGCATTTCACTTGCAGCTAGACTACCGGAAGTGGGGTTTATCAGATTCTCCAACTCATTGTGCATCTAACAGGCGAATAAAATCACTACCAAAAATGACAAATCTTAATCGACTTTTTTTTACGGTACCCAAATAGCGTGAACTGGGAACCCAAAGTTGAAGCTTCAAACGGCAATTTAAGGCATTTCTCTTGCAGCTAGACTACCGGAAGTGGGGTTTATCAGATTCTCCAACTCATTGTGCATCTAATAGGCGAATAAAATCACTACCAAAAATGACAAATCTTAATCGACTTTTTTTTACGGTACCCAAATAGCGTGAACTGGGAACCCAAAGTTGAAGCTTCAAACGGCAATTTAAGGCATTTCTCTTGCAGCTAGACTACCGGAAGTGGGGTTTATCAGATTCTCCAACTCATTGTGCATCTAATAGGCGAATAAAATCACTACCAAAAATGACAAATCTTAATCGACTTTTTTTCACGATACCCAAATAGCGTGAACTGGGAACCCAAAGTTGAAGCTTCAAACGGCAATTTAAGGCATTTCACTTGCAGCTAGACTACCGGAAGTGGGGTTTATCAGATTCTCCAACTCATTGTGCATCTAACAGGCCAATAAAATCACTACCAAAAATGACAAATCTTAATCGACTTTTTTTTACGGTACCCAAATAGCGTGAACTGGGAACCCAAAGTTGAAGCTTCAAACGGCAATTTAAGGCATTTCTCTTGCAGCTAGACTACCGGAAGTGGGGTTTATCAGATTCTCCAACTCATTGTGCATCTAACAGGCGAATAAAATCACTACCAAAAATGACAAATCTTAATCGACTTTTTTTTACGGTACCCAAATAGCGTGAACTGGGAACCCAAAGTTGAAGCTTCAAACGGCAATTTAAGGCATTTCTCTTGCAGCTAGACTACCGGAAGTGGGGTTTATCAGATTCTCCAACTCATTGTGCATCTAACAGGCGAATAAAATCACTACCAAAAATGACAAATCTTAATCGACTTTTTTTTACGGTACCCAAATAGCGTGAACTGGGAACCCAAAGTTGAAGCTTCAAACGGCAATTTAAGGCATTTCTCTTGCAGCTAGACTACCGGAAGTGGGGTTTATCAGATTCTCCAACTCATTGTGCATCTAATAGGCGAATAAAATCACTACCAAAAATGACAAATCTTAATCGACTTTTTTTTACGGTACCCAAATAGCGTGAACTGGGAACCCAAAGTTGAAGCTTCAAACGGCAATTTAAGGCATTTCTCTTGCAGCTAGACTACCGGAAGTGGGGTTTATCAGATTCTCCAACTCATTGTGCATCTAACAGGCGAATAAAATCACTACCAAAAATGACAAATCTTAATCGACTTTTTTTTACGGTACCCAAATAGCGTGAACTGGGAACCCAATGTTGAAGCTTCAAACGGCAATTTAAGGCATTTCTCTTGCAGCTAGACTACCGGAAGTGGGGTTTATCAGATTCTCCAACTCATTGTGCATCTAATAGGCGAATAAAATCACTACCAAAAATGACAAATCTTAATCGACTTTTTTTTACGGTACCCAAATAGCGTGAACTGGGAACCCAAAGTTGAAGCTTCAAACGGCAATTTAAGGCATTTCTCTTGCAGCTAGACTACCGGAAGTGGGGTTTATCAGATTCTCCAACTCATTGTGCATCTAATAGGCGAATAAAATCACTACCAAAAATGACAAATCTTAATCGACTTTTTTTTACGATACCCAAATAGCGTGAACTGGGAACCCAAAGTTGAAGCTTCAAACGGCAATTTAAGGCATTTCACTTGCAGCTAGACTACCGGAAGTGGGGTTTATCAGATTCTCCAACTCATTGTGCATCTAACAGGCCAATAAAATCACTACCAAAAATGACAAATCTTAATCGACTTTTTTTTACGGTACCCAAATAGCGTGAACTGGGAACCCAAAGTTGAAGCTTCAAACGGCAATTTAAGGCATTTCTCTTGCAGCTAGACTACCGGAAGTGGGGTTTATCAGATTCTCCAACTCATTGTGCATCTAACAGGCGAATAAAATCACTACCAAAAATGACAAATCTTAATCGACTTTTTTTTACGGTACCCAAATAGTGTGAACTGGGAACCCAAAGTTGAAGCTTCAAACGGCAATTTAAGGCATTTCTCTTGCAGCTAGACTACCGGAAGTGGGGTTTATCAGATTCTCCAACTCATTGTGCATCTAATAGGCGAATAAAATCACTACCAAAAATGACAAATCTTAATCGACTTTTTTTTACGGTACCCAAATAGCGTGAACTGGGAACCCAAAGTTGAAGCTTCAAACGGCAATTTAAGGCATTTCACTTGCAGCTAGACTACCGGAAGTGGGGTTTATCAGATTCTCCAACTCATTGTGCATCTAACAGGCCAATAAAATCACTACCAAAAATGACAAATCTTAATCGACTTTTTTTTACGATACCCAAATAGCGTGAACTGGGAACCCAAAGTTGAAGCTTCAAACGGCAATTTAAGGCATTTCTCTTGCAGCTAGACTACCGGAAGTGGGGTTTATCAGATTCTCCAACTCATTGTGCATCTAATAGGCGAATAAAATCACTACCAAAAATGACAAATCTTAATCGACTTTTTTTTACGGTACCCAAATAGCGTGAACTGGGAACCCAAAGTTGAAGCTTCAAACGGCAATTTAAGGCATTTCTCTTGCAGCTAGACTACCGGAAGTGGGGTTTATCAGATTCTCCAACTCATTGTGCATCTAATAGGCGAATAAAATCACTACCAAAAATGACAAATCTTAATCGACTTTTTTTTACGGTACCCAAATAGCGTGAACTGGGAACCCAAAGTTGAAGCTTCAAACGGCAATTTAAGGCATTTCACTTGCAGCTAGACTACCGGAAGTGGGGTTTATCAGATTCTCCAACTCATTGTGCATCTAACAGGCCAATAAAATCACTACCAAAAATGACAAATCTTAATCGACTTTTTTTTACGATACCCAAATAGCGTGAACTGGGAACCCAAAGTTGAAGCTTCAAACGGCAATTTAAGGCATTTCCCTTGCAGCTAGATTACCGGAAGTGGGGTTTATCAGATTCTCCAACTCATTGTGCATCTAACAGGCGAATAAAATCACTACCAAAAATGACAAATCTTAATCGACTTTTTTTTACGATACCCAAATAGCGTGAACTGGGAACCCAAAGTTGAAGCTTCAAACGGCAATTTAAGGCATTTCCCTTGCAGCTAGATTACCGGAAGTGGGGTTTATCAGATTCTCCAACTCATTGTGCATCTAACAGGCGAATAAAATCACTACCAAAAATGACAAATCTTAATCGACTTTTTTTTACGATACCCAAATAGCGTGAACTGGGAACCCAAAGTTGAAGCTTCAAACGGCAATTTAAGGCATTTCTCTTGCAGCTAGACTACCGGAAGTGGGGTTTATCAGATTCTCCAACTCATTGTGCATCTAATAGGCGAATAAAATCACTACCAAAAATGACAAATCTTAATCGACTTTTTTTATGATACCCAAATAGCGTGAACTGGGAACCCAAAGTTGAAGCTTCAAACGGCAATTTAAGGCATTTCCCTTGCAGCTAGATTACCGGAAGTGGGGTTTATCAGATTCTCCAACTCATTGTGCATCTAACAGGCGAATAAAATCACTACCAAAAATGACAAATCTTAATCGACTTTTTTTTACGATACCCAAATAGCGTGAACTGGGAACCCAAAGTTGAAGCTTCAAACGGCAATTTAAGGCATTTCCCTTGCAGCTAGATTACCGGAAGTGGGGTTTATCAGATTCTCCAACTCATTGTGCATTTAACAGGCGAATAAAATCACTACCAAAAATGACAAATCTTAATCGACTTTTTTTTACGATACCCAAATAGCGTGAACTGGGAACCCAAAGTTGAAGCTTCAAACGGCAATTTAAGGCATTTCCCTTGCAGCTAGATTACCGGAAGTGGGGTTTATCAGATTCTCCAACTCATTGTGCATCTAACAGGCGAATAAAATCACTACCAAAAATGACAAATCTTAATCGACTTTTTTTTACGATACCCAAATAGCGTGAACTGGGAACCCAAAGTTGAAGCTTCAAACGGCAATTTAAGGCATTTCTCTTGCAGCTAGACTACCGGAAGTGGGGTTTATCAGATTCTCCAACTCATTGTGCATCTAATAGGCGAATAAAATCACTACCAAAAATGACAAATCTTAATCGACTTTTTTTTACGATACCCAAATAGCGTGAACTGGGAACCCAAAGTTGAAGCTTCAAACGGCAATTTAAGGCATTTCCCTTGCAGCTAGATTACCGGAAGTGGGGTTTATCAGATTCTCCAACTCATTGTGCATCTAACAGGCGAATAAAATCACTACCAAAAATGACAAATCTTAATCGACTTTTTTTTACGATACCCAAATAGCGTGAACTGGGAACCCAAAGTTGAAGCTTCAAACGGCAATTTAAGCCATTTCCCTTGCAGCTAGATTACCGGAAGTGGGGTTTATCAGATTCTCCAACTCATTGTGCATCTAACAGGCGAATAAAATCACTACCAAAAATGACAAATCTTAATCGACTTTTTTTTACGATACCCAAATAGCGTGAACTGGGAACCCAAAGTTGAAGCTTCAAACGGCAATTTAAGGCATTTCCCTTGCAGCTAGATTACCGGAAGTGGGGTTTATCAGATTCTCCAACTCATTGTGCATCTAACAGGCGAATAAAATCACTACCAAAAATGACAAATCTTAATCGACTTTTTTTTACGATACCCAAATAGCGTGAACTGGGAACCCAAAGTTGAAGCTTCAAACGGCAATTTAAGGCATTTCTCTTGCAGCTAGACTACCGGAAGTGGGGTTTATCAGATTCTCCAACTCATTGTGCATCTAATAGGCGAATAAAATCACTACCAAAAATGACAAATCTTAATCGACTTTTTTTTACGATACCCAAATAGCGTGAACTGGGAACCCAAAGTTGAAGCTTCAAACGGCAATTTAAGGCATTTCACTTGCAGCTAGACTACCGGAAGTGGGGTTTATCAGATTCTCCAACTCATTGTGCATCTAACAGGCGAATAAAATCACTACCAAAAATGACAAATCTTAATCGACTTTTTTTTACGATACCCAAATAGCGTGAACTGGGAACCCAAAGTTGAAGCTTCAAACGGCAATTTAAGGCATTTCCCTTGCAGCTAGATTACCGGAAGTGGGGTTTATCAGATTCTCCAACTCATTGTGCATCTAACAGGCGAATAAAATCACTACCAAAAATGACAAATCTTAATCGACTTTTTTTTACGATACCCAAATAGCGTGAACTGGGAACCCAAAGTTGAAGCTTCAAACGGCAATTTAAGGCATTTCCCTTGCAGCTAGATTACCGGAAGTGGGGTTTATCAGATTCTCCAACTCATTGTGCATCTAACAGGCGAATAAAATCACTACCAAAAATGACAAATCTTAATCGACTTTTTTTTACGATACCCAAATAGCGTGAACTGGGAACCCAAAGTTGAAGCTTCAAACGGCAATTTAAGGCATTTCTCTTGCAGCTAGACTACCGGAAGTGGGGTTTATCAGATTCTCCAACTCATTGTGCATCTAATAGGCGAATAAAATCACTACCAAAAATGACAAATCTTAATCGACTTTTTTTTACGATACCCAAATAGAGTGAACTGGGAACCCAAAGTTGAAGCTTCAAACGGCAATTTAAGGCATTTCTCTTGCAGCTAGACTACCGGAAGTGGGGTTTATCAGATTCTCCAACTCATTGTGCATCTAACAGGCGAATAAAATCACTACCAAAAATGACAAATCTTAATCGACTTTTTTTTACGATACCCAAATAGCGTGAACTGGGAACCCAAAGTTGAAGCTTCAAACGGCAATTTAAGGCATTTCCCTTGCAGCTAGATTACCGGAAGTGGGGTTTATCAGATTCTCCAACTCATTGTGCATCTAACAGGCGAATAAAATCACTACCAAAAATGACAAATCTTAATCGACTTTTTTTTACGATACCCAAATAGCGTGAACTGGGAACCCAAAGTTGAAGCTTCAAACGGCAATTTAAGGCATTTCCCTTGCAGCTAGATTACCGGAAGTGGGGTTTATCAGATTCTCCAACTCATTGTGCATCTAACAGGCGAATAAAATCACTACCAAAAATGACAAATCTTAATCGACTTTTTTTTACGGTACCCAAATAGCGTGAACTGGGAACCCAAAGTTGAAGCTTCAAACGGCAATTTAAGGCATTTCTCTTGCAGCTAGACTACCGGAAGTGGGGTTTATCAGATTCTCCAACTCATTGTGCATCTAACAGGCGAATAAAATCACTACCAAAAATGACAAATCTTAATCGACTTTTTTTTACGGTACCCAAATAGCGTGAACTGGGAACCCAAAGTTGAAGCTTCAAACGGCAATTTAAGGCATTTCTCTTGCAGCTAGACTACCGGAAGTGGGGTTTATCAGATTCTCCAACTCATTGTGCATCTAATAGGCGAATAAAATCACTACCAAAAATGACAAATCTTAATCGACTTTTTTTTACGGTACCCAAATAGCGTGAACTGGGAACCCAAAGTTGAAGCTTCAAACGGCAATTTAAGGCATTTCTCTTGCAGCTAGACTACCGGAAGTGGGGTTTATCAGATTCTCCAACTCATTGTGCATCTAATAGGCGAATAAAATCACTACCAAAAATGACAAATCTTAATCGACTTTTTTTTACGATACCCAAATAGCGTGAACTGGGAACCCAAAGTTGAAGCTTCAAACGGCAATTTAAGGCATTTCACTTGCAGCTAGACTACCGGAAGTGGGGTTTATCAGATTCTCCAACTCATTGTGCATCTAACAGGCCAATAAAATCACTACCAAAAATGACAAATCTTAATCGACTTTTTTTTACGGTACCCAAATAGCGTGAACTGGGAACCCAAAGTTGAAGCTTCAAACGGCAATTTAAGGCATTTCTCTTGCAGCTAGACTACCGGAAGTGGGGTTTATCAGATTCTCCAACTCATTGTGCATCTAACAGGCGAATAAAATCACTACCAAAAATGACAAATCTTAATCGACTTTTTTTTACGGTACCCAAATAGCGTGAACTGGGAACCCAAAGTTGAAGCTTCAAACGGCAATTTAAGGCATTTCTCTTGCAGCTAGACTACCGGAAGTGGGGTTTATCAGATTCTCCAACTCATTGTGCATCTAACAGGCGAATAAAATCACTACCAAAAATGACAAATCTTAATCGACTTTTTTTTACGGTACCCAAATAGCGTGAACTGGGAACCCAAAGTTGAAGCTTCAAACGGCAATTTAAGGCATTTCTCTTGCAGCTAGACTACCGGAAGTGGGGTTTATCAGATTCTCCAACTCATTGTGCATCTAATAGGCGAATAAAATCACTACCAAAAATGACAAATCTTAATCGACTTTTTTTTACGGTACCCAAATAGCGTGAACTGGGAACCCAAAGTTGAAGCTTCAAACGGCAATTTAAGGCATTTCTCTTGCAGCTAGACTACCGGAAGTGGGGTTTATCAGATTCTCCAACTCATTGTGCATCTAATAGGCGAATAAAATCACTACCAAAAATGACAAATCTTAATCGACTTTTTTTTACGATACCCAAATAGCGTGAACTGGGAACCCAAAGTTGAAGCTTCAAACGGCAATTTAAGGCATTTCACTTGCAGCTAGACTACCGGAAGTGGGGTTTATCAGATTCTCCAACTCATTGTGCATCTAACAGGCCAATAAAATCACTACCAAAAATGACAAATCTTAATCGACTTTTTTTTACGGTACCCAAATAGCGTGAACTGGGAACCCAAAGTTGAAGCTTCAAACGGCAATTTAAGGCATTTCACTTGCAGCTAGACTACCGGAAGTGGGGTTTATCAGATTCTCCAACTCATTGTGCATCTAACAGGCCAATAAAATCACTACCAAAAATGACAAATCTTAATCGACTTTTTTTTACGATACCCAAATAGCGTGAACTGGGAACCCAAAGTTGAAGCTTCAAACGGCAATTTAAGGCATTTCCCTTGCAGCTAGATTACCGGAAGTGGGGTTTATCAGATTCTCCAACTCATTGTGCATCTAACAGGCGAATAAAATCACTACCAAAAATGACAAATCTTAATCGACTTTTTTTTACGATACCCAAATAGCGTGAACTGGGAACCCAAAGTTGAAGCTTCAAACGGCAATTTAAGGCATTTCCCTTGCAGCTAGATTACCGGAAGTGGGGTTTATCAGATTCTCCAACTCATTGTGCATCTAACAGGCGAATAAAATCACTACCAAAAATGACAAATCTTAATCGACTTTTTTTTACGATACCCAAATAGCGTGATCTGGGAACCCAAAGTTGAAGCTTCAAACGGCAATTTAAGGCATTTCTCTTGCAGCTAGACTACCGGAAGTGGGGTTTATCAGATTCTCCAACTCATTGTGCATCTAATAGGCGAATAAAATCACTACCAAAAATGACAAATCTTAATCGACTTTTTTTTACGATACCCAAATAGCGTGAACTGGGAACCCAAAGTTGAAGCTTCAAACGGCAATTTAAGGCATTTCACTTGCAGCTAGACTACCGGAAGTGGGGTTTATCAGATTCTCCAACTCATTGTGCATCTAACAGGCGAATAAAATCACTACCAAAAATGACAAATCTTAATCGACTTTTTTTTACGATACCCAAATAGCGTGAACTGGGAACCCAAAGTTGAAGCTTCAAACGGCAATTTAAGGCATTTCCCTTGCAGCTAGATTACCGGAAGTGGGGTTTATCAGATTCTCCAACTCATTGTGCATCTAACAGGCGAATAAAATCACTACCAAAAATGACAAATCTTAATCGACTTTTTTTTACGGTACCCAAATAGCGTGAACTGGGAACCCAAAGTTGAAGCTTCAAACGGCAATTTAAGGCATTTCTCTTGCAGCTAGACTACCGGAAGTGGGGTTTATCAGATTCTCCAACTCATTGTGCATCTAACAGGCGAATAAAATCACTACCAAAAATGACAAATCTTAATCGACTTTTTTTTACGGTACCCAAATAGCGTGAACTGGGAACCCAAAGTTGAAGCTTCAAACGGCAATTTAAGGCATTTCTCTTGCAGCTAGACTACCGGAAGTGGGGTTTATCAGATTCTCCAACTCATTGTGCATCTAATAGGCGAATAAAATCACTACCAAAAATGACAAATCTTAATCGACTTTTTTTTACGTTATCCAAATAGCGTGAACTGGGAACCCAAAGTTGAAGCTTCAAACGGCAATTTAAGGCATTTCTCTTGCAGCTAGACTACCGGAAGTGGGGTTTATCAGATTCTCCAACTCATTGTGCATCTAATAGGCGAATAAAATCACTACCAAAAATGACAAATCTTAATCGACTTTTTTTTACGATACCCAAATAGCGTGAACTGGGAACCCAAAGTTGAAGCTTCAAACGGCAATTTAAGGCATTTCACTTGCAGCTAGACTACCGGAAGTAGGGTTTATCAGATTCTCCAACTCATTGTGCATCTAACAGGCCAATAAAATCACTACCAAAAATGACAAATCTTAATCGACTTTTTTTTACGGTACCCAAATAGCGTGAACTGGGAACCCAAAGTTGAAGCTTCAAACGGCAATTTAAGGCATTTCTCTTGCAGCTAGACTACCGGAAGTGGGGTTTATCAGATTCTCCAACTCATTGTGCATCTAACAGGCGAATAAAATCACTACCAAAAATGACAAATCTTAATCGACTTTTTTTTACGGTACCCAAATAGCGTGAACTGGGAACCCAAAGTTGAAGCTTCAAACGGCAATTTAAGGCATTTCTCTTGCAGCTAGACTACCGGAAGTGGGGTTTATCAGATTCTCCAACTCATTGTGCATCTAACAGGCGAATAAAATCACTACCAAAAATGACAAATCTTAATCGACTTTTTTTTACGGTACCCAAATAGCGTGAACTGGGAACCCAAAGTTGAAGCTTCAAACGGCAATTTAAGGCATTTCTCTTGCAGCTAGACTACCGGAAGTGGGGTTTATCAGATTCTCCAACTCATTGTGCATCTAATAGGCGAATAAAATCACTACCAAAAATGACAAATCTTAATCGACTTTTTTTTACGGTACCCAAATAGCGTGAACTGGGAACCCAAAGTTGAAGCTTCAAACGGCAATTTAAGGCATTTCTCTTGCAGCTAGACTACCGGAAGTGGGGTTTATCAGATTCTCCAACTCATTGTGCATCTAATAGGCGAATAAAATCACTACCAAAAATGACAAATCTTAATCGACTTTTTTTTACGATACCCAAATAGCGTGAACTGGGAACCCAAAGTTGAAGCTTCAAACGGCAATTTAAGGCATTTCACTTGCAGCTAGACTACCGGAAGTGGGGTTTATCAGATTCTCCAACTCATTGTGCATCTAACAGGCCAATAAAATCACTACCAAAAATGACAAATCTTAATCGACTTTTTTTTACGGTACCCAAATAGCGTGAACTGGGAACCCAAAGTTGAAGCTTCAAACGGCAATTTAAGGCATTTCTCTTGCAGCTAGACTACCGGAAGTGGGGTTTATCAGATTCTCCAACTCATTGTGCATCTAACAGGCGAATAAAATCACTACCAAAAATGACAAATCTTAATCGACTTTTTTTTACGGTACCCAAATAGCGTGAACTGGGAACCCAAAGTTGAAGCTTCAAACGGCAATTTAAGGCATTTCTCTTGCAGCTAGACTACCGGAAGTGGGGTTTATCAGATTCTCCAACTCATTGTGCATCTAATAGGCGAATAAAATCACTACCAAAAATGACAAATCTTAATCGACTTTTTTTTACGGTACCCAAATAGCGTGAACTGGGAACCCAAAGTTGAAGCTTCAAACGGCAATTTAAGGCATTTCTCTTGCAGCTAGACTACCGGAAGTGGGGTTTATCAGATTCTCCAACTCATTGTGCATCTAACAGGCGAATAAAATCACTACCAAAAATGACAAATCTTAATCGACTTTTTTTTACGGTACCCAAATAGCGTGAACTGGGAACCCAAAGTTGAAGCTTCAAACGGCAATTTAAGGCATTTCTCTTGCAGCTAGACTACCGGAAGTGGGGTTTATCAGATTCTCCAACTCATTGTGCATCTAACAGGCGAATAAAATCACTACCAAAAATGACAAATCTTAATCGACTTTTTTTTACGGTACCCAAATAGCGTGAACTGGGAACCCAAAGTTGAAGCTTCAAACGGCAATTTAAGGCATTTCTCTTGCAGCTAGACTACCGGAAGTGGGGTTTATCAGATTCTCCAACTCATTGTGCATCTAATAGGCGAATAAAATCACTACCAAAAATGACAAATCTTAATCGACTTTTTTTTACGGTACCCAAATAGCGTGAACTGGGAACCCAAAGTTGAAGCTTCAAACGGCAATTTAAGGCATTTCTCTTGCAGCTAGACTACCGGAAGTGGGGTTTATCAGATTCTCCAACTCATTGTGCATCTAATAGGCGAATAAAATCACTACCAAAAATGACAAATCTTAATCGACTTTTTTTTACGATACCCAAATAGCGTGAACTGGGAACCCAAAGTTGAAGCTTCAAACGGCAATTTAAGGCATTTCACTTGCAGCTAGACTACCGGAAGTGGGGTTTATCAGATTCTCCAACTCATTGTGAGTCTAACAGGCCAATAAAATCACTACCAAAAATGACAAATCTTAATCGACTTTTTTTTACGGTACCCAAATAGCGTGAACTGGGAACCCAAAGTTGAAGCTTCAAACGGCAATTTAAGGCATTTCTCTTGCAGCTAGACTACCGGAAGTGGGGTTTATCAGATTCTCCAACTCATTGTGCATCTAACAGGCGAATAAAATCACTACCAAAAATGACAAATCTTAATCGACTTTTTTTTACGGTACCCAAATAGCGTGAACTGGGAACCCAAAGTTGAAGCTTCAAACGGCAATTTAAGGCATTTCTCTTGCAGCTAGACTACCGGAAGTGGGGTTTATCAGATTCTCCAACTCATTGTGCATCTAATAGGCGAATAAAATCACTACCAAAAATGACAAATCTTAATCGACTTTTTTTTACGGTACCCAAATAGCGTGAACTGGGAACCCAAAGTTGAAGCTTCAAACGGCAATTTAAGGCATTTCTCTTGCAGCTAGACTACCGGAAGTGGGGTTTATCAGATTCTCCAACTCATTGTGCATCTAATAGGCGAATAAAATCACTACCAAAAATGACAAATCTTAATCGACTTTTTTTTACGATACCCAAATAGCGTGAACTGGGAACCCAAAGTTGAAGCTTCAAACGGCAATTTAAGGCATTTCACTTGCAGCTAGACTACCGGAAGTGGGGTTTATCAGATTCTCCAACTCATTGTGCATCTAACAGGCCAATAAAATCACTACCAAAAATGACAAATCTTAATCGACTTTTTTTTACGGTACCCAAATAGCGTGAACTGGGAACCCAAAGTTGAAGCTTCAAACGGCAATTTAAGGCATTTCTCTTGCAGCTAGACTACCGGAAGTGGGGTTTATCAGATTCTCCAACTCATTGTGCATCTAACAGGCGAATAAAATCACTACCAAAAATGACAAATCTTAATCGACTTTTTTTTACGGTACCCAAATAGCGTGAACTGGGAACCCAAATTTGAAGCTTCAAACGGCAATTTAAGGCATTTCTCTTGCAGCTAGACTACCGGAAGTGGGGTTTATCAGATTCTCCAACTCATTGTGCATCTAACAGGCGAATAAAATCACTACCAAAAATGACAAATCTTAATCGACTTTTTTTTACGGTACCCAAATAGCGTGAACTGGGAACCCAAAGTTGAAGCTTCAAACGGCAATTTAAGGCATTTCTCTTGCAGCTAGACTACCGGAAGTGGGGTTTATCAGATTCTCCAACTCATTGTGCATCTAATAGGCGAATAAAATCACTACCAAAAATGACAAATCTTAATCGACTTTTTTTTACGGTACCCAAATAGCGTGAACTGGGAACCCAAAGTTGAAGCTTCAAACGGCAATTTAAGGCATTTCTCTTGCAGCTAGACTACCGGAAGTGGGGTTTATCAGATTCTCCAACTCATTGTGCATCTAATAGGCGAATAAAATCACTACCAAAAATGACAAATCTTAATCGACTTTTTTTTACGGTACCCAAATAGCGTGAACTGGGAACCCAAAGTTGAAGCTTCAAACGGCAATTTAAGGCATTTCTCTTGCAGCTAGACTACCGGAAGTGGGGTTTATCAGATTCTCCAACTCATTGTGCATCTAATAGGCGAATAAAATCACTACCAAAAATGACAAATCTTAATCGACTTTTTTTTACGATACCCAAATAGCGTGAACTGGGAACCCAAAGTTGAAGCTTCAAACGGCAATTTAAGGCATTTCACTTGCAGCTAGACTACCGGAAGTGGGGTTTATCAGATTCTCCAACTCATTGTGCATCTAACAGGCCAATAAAATCACTACCAAAAATGACAAATCTTAATCGACTTTTTTTTACGGTACCCAAATAGCGTGAACTGGGAACCCAAAGTTGAAGCTTCAAACGGCAATTTAAGGCATTTCTCTTGCAGCTAGACTACCGGAAGTGGGGTTTATCAGATTCTCCAACTCATTGTGCATCTAATAGGCGAATAAAATCACTACCAAAAATGACAAATCTTAATCGACTTTTTTTTACGGTACCCAAATAGCGTGAACTGGGAACCCAAAGTTGAAGCTTCAAACGGCAATTTAAGGCATTTCACTTGCAGCTAGACTACCGGAAGTGGGGTTTATCAGATTCTCCAACTCATTGTGCATCTAACAGGCCAATAAAATCACTACCAAAAATGACAAATCTTAATCGACTTTTTTTTACGATACCCAAATAGCGTGAACTGGGAACCCAAAGTTGAAGCTTCAAACGGCAATTTAAGGCATTTCCCTTGCAGCTAGATTACCGGAAGTGGGGTTTATCAGATTCTCCAACTCATTGTGCATCTAACAGGCGAATAAAATCACTACCAAAAATGACAAATCTTAATCGACTTTTTTTTACGATACCCAAATAGCGTGAACTGGGAACCCAAAGTTGAAGCTTCAAACGGCAATTTAAGGCATTTCCCTTGCAGCTAGATTACCGGAAGTGGGGTTTATCAGATTCTCCAACTCATTGTGCATCTAACAGGCGAATAAAATCACTACCAAAAATGACAAATCTTAATCGACTTTTTTTTACGATACCCAAATAGCGTGAACTGGGAACCCAAAGTTGAAGCTTCAAACGGCAATTTAAGGCATTTCTCTTGCAGCTAGACTACCGGAAGTGGGGTTTATCAGATTCTCCAACTCATTGTGCATCTAATAGGCGAATAAAATCACTACCAAAAATGACAAATCTTAATCGACTTTTTTTTACGGTACCCAAATAGCGTGAACTGGGAACCCAAAGTTGAAGCTTCAAACGGCAATTTAAGGCATTTCTCTTGCAGCTAGACTACCGGAAGTGGGGTTTATCAGATTCTCCAACTCATTGTGCATCTAACAGGCGAATAAAATCACTACCAAAAATGACAAATCTTAATCGACTTTTTTTTACGGTACCCAAATAGCGTGAACTGGGAACCCAAAGTTGAAGCTTCAAACGGCAATTTAAGGCATTTCTCTTGCAGCTAGACTACCGGAAGTGGGGTTTATCAGATTCTCCAACTCATTGTGCATCTAATAGGCGAATAAAATCACTACCAAAAATGACAAATCTTAATCGACTTTTTTTTACGGTACCCAAATAGCGTGAACTGGGAACCCAAAGTTGAAGCTTCAAACGGCAATTTAAGGCATTTCTCTTGCAGCTAGACTACCGGAAGTGGGGTTTATCAGATTCTCCAACTCATTGTGCATCTAATAGGCGAATAAAATCACTACCAAAAATGACAAATCTTAATCGACTTTTTTTTACGATACCCAAATAGCGTGAACTGGGAACCCAAAGTTGAAGCTTCAAACGGCAATTTAAGGCATTTCACTTGCAGCTAGACTACCGGAAGTGGGGTTTATCAGATTCTCCAACTCATTGTGCATCTAACAGGCCAATAAAATCACTACCAAAAATGACAAATCTTAATCGACTTTTTTTTACGGTACCCAAATAGCGTGAACTGGGAACCCAAAGTTGAAGCTTCAAACGGCAATTTAAGGCATTTCTCTTGCAGCTAGACTACCGGAAGTGGGGTTTATCAGATTCTCCAACTCATTGTGCATCTAACAGGCGAATAAAATCACTACCAAAAATGACAAATCTTAATCGACTTTTTTTTACGGTACCCAAATAGCGTGAACTGGGAACCCAAAGTTGAAGCTTCAAACGGCAATTTAAGGCATTTCTCTTGCAGCTAGACTACCGGAAGTGGGGTTTATCAGATTCTCCAACTCATTGTGCATCTAATAGGCGAATAAAATCACTACCAAAAATGACAAATCTTAATCGACTTTTTTTTACGGTACCCAAATAGCGTGAACTGGGAACCCAAAGTTGAAGCTTCAAACGGCAATTTAAGGCATTTCTCTTGCAGCTAGACTACCGGAAGTGGGGTTTATCAGATTCTCCAACTCATTGTGCATCTAATAGGCGAATAAAATCACTACCAAAAATGACAAATCTTAATCGACTTTTTTTTACGATACCCAAATAGCGTGAACTGGGAACCCAAAGTTGAAGCTTCAAACGGCAATTTAAGGCATTTCACTTGCAGCTAGACTACCGGAAGTGGGGTTTATCAGATTCTCCAACTCATTGTGCATCTAACAGGCCAATAAAATCACTACCAAAAATGACAAATCTTAATCGACTTTTTTTTACGGTACCCAAATAGCGTGAACTGGGAACCCAAAGTTGAAGCTTCAAACGGCAATTTAAGGCATTTCTCTTGCAGCTAGACTACCGGAAGTGGGGTTTATCAGATTCTCCAACTCATTGTGCATCTAACAGGCGAATAAAATCACTACCAAAAATGACAAATCTTAATCGACTTTTTTTTACGGTACCCAAATAGCGTGAACTGGGAACCCAAAGTTGAAGCTTCAAACGGCAATTTAAGGCATTTCTCTTGCAGCTAGACTACCGGAAGTGGGGTTTATCAGATTCTCCAACTCATTGTGCATCTAACAGGCGAATAAAATCACTACCAAAAATGACAAATCTTAATCGACTTTTTTTTACGGTACCCAAATAGCGTGAACTGGGAACCCAAAGTTGAAGCTTCAAACGGCAATTTAAGGCATTTCTCTTGCAGCTAGACTACCGGAAGTGGGGTTTATCAGATTCTCCAACTCATTGTGCATCTAATAGGCGAATAAAATCACTACCAAAAATGACAAATCTTAATCGACTTTTTTTTACGGTACCCAAATAGCGTGAACTGGGAACCCAAAGTTGAAGCTTCAAACGGCAATTTAAGGCATTTCTCTTGCAGCTAGACTACCGGAAGTGGGGTTTATCAGATTCTCCAACTCATTGTGCATCTAATAGGCGAATAAAATCACTACCAAAAATGACAAATCTTAATCGACTTTTTTTTACGGTACCCAAATAGCGTGAACTGGGAACCCAAAGTTGAAGCTTCAAACGGCAATTTAAGGCATTTCTCTTGCAGCTAGACTACCGGAAGTGGGGTTTATCAGATTCTCCAACTCATTGTGCATCTAATAGGCGAATAAAATCACTACCAAAAATGACAAATCTTAATCGACTTTTTTTTACGATACCCAAATAGCGTGAACTGGGAACCCAAAGTTGAAGCTTCAAACGGCAATTTAAGGCATTTCACTTGCAGCTAGACTACCGGAAGTGGGGTTTATCAGATTCTCCAACTCATTGTGCATCTAACAGGCCAATAAAATCACTACCAAAAATGACAAATCTTAATCGACTTTTTTTTACGGTACCCAAATAGCGTGAACTGGGAACCCAAAGTTGAAGCTTCAAACGGCAATTTAAGGCATTTCTCTTGCAGCTAGACTACCGGAAGTGGGGTTTATCAGATTCTCCAACTCATTGTGCATCTAACAGGCGAATAAAATCACTACCAAAAATGACAAATCTTAATCGACTTTTTTTTACGGTACCCAAATAGCGTGAACTGGGAACCCAAAGTTGAAGCTTCAAACGGCAATTTAAGGCATTTCTCTTGCAGCTAGACTACCGGAAGTGGGGTTTATCAGATTCTCCAACTCATTGTGCATCTAATAGGCGAATAAAATCACTACCAAAAATGACAAATCTTAATCGACTTTTTTTTACGGTACCCAAATAGCGTGAACTGGGAACCCAAAGTTGAAGCTTCAAACGGCAATTTAAGGCATTTCACTTGCAGCTAGACTACCGGAAGTGGGGTTTATCAGATTCTCCAACTCATTGTGCATCTAACAGGCCAATAAAATCACTACCAAAAATGACAAATCTTAATCGACTTTTTTTTACGATACCCAAATAGCGTGAACTGGGAACCCAAAGTTGAAGCTTCAAACGGCAATTTAAGGCATTTCCCTTGCAGCTAGATTACCGGAAGTGGGGTTTATCAGATTCTCCAACTCATTGTGCATCTAACAGGCGAATAAAATCACTACCAAAAATGACAAATCTTAATCGACTTTTTTTTACGATACCCAAATAGCGTGAACTGGGAACCCAAAGTTGAAGCTTCAAACGGCAATTTAAGGCATTTCCCTTGCAGCTAGATTACCGGAAGTGGGGTTTATCAGATTCTCCAACTCATTGTGCATCTAACAGGCGAATAAAATCACTACCAAAAATGACAAATCTTAATCGACTTTTTTTTACGATACCCAAATAGCGTGAACTGGGAACCCAAAGTTGAAGCTTCAAACGGCAATTTAAGGCATTTCTCTTGCAGCTAGACTACCGGAAGTGGGGTTTATCAGATTCTCCAACTCATTGTGCATCTAATAGGCGAATAAAATCACTACCAAAAATGACAAATCTTAATCGACTTTTTTTTACGATACCCAAATAGCGTGAACTGGGAACCCAAAGTTGAAGCTTCAAACGGCAATTTAAGGCATTTCCCTTGCAGCTAGATTACCGGAAGTGGGGTTTATCAGATTCTCCAACTCATTGTGCATCTAACAGGCGAATAAAATCACTACCAAAAATGACAAATCTTAATCGACTTTTTTTTACGATACCCAAATAGCGTGAACTGGGAACCCAAAGTTGAAGCTTCAAACGGCAATTTAAGGCATTTCCCTTGCAGCTAGATTACCGGAAGTGGGGTTTATCAGATTCTCCAACTCATTGTGCATCTAACAGGCGAATAAAATCACTACCAAAAATGACAAATCTTAATCGACTTTTTTTTACGATACCCAAATAGCGTGAACTGGGAACCCAAAGTTGAAGCTTCAAACGGCAATTTAAGGCATTTCCCTTGCAGCTAGATTACCGGAAGTGGGGTTTATCAGATTCTCCAACTCATTGTGCATCTAACAGGCGAATAAAATCACTACCAAAAATGACAAATCTTAATCGACTTTTTTTTACGATACCCAAATAGCGTGAACTGGGAACCCAAAGTTGAAGCTTCAAACGGCAATTTAAGGCATTTCTCTTGCAGCTAGACTACCGGAAGTGGGGTTTATCAGATTCTCCAACTCATTGTGCATCTAATAGGCGAATAAAATCACTACCAAAAATGACAAATCTTAATCGACTTTTTTTTACGATACCCAAATAGCGTGAACTGGGAACCCAAAGTTGAAGCTTCAAACGGCAATTTAAGGCATTTCACTTGCAGCTAGACTACCGGAAGTGGGGTTTATCAGATTCTCCAACTCATTGTGCATCTAACAGGCGAATAAAATCACTACCAAAAATGACAAATCTTAATCGACTTTTTTTTACGATACCCAAATAGCGTGAACTGGGAACCCAAAGTTGAAGCTTCAAACGGCAATTTAAGGCATTTCCCTTGCAGCTAGATTACCGGAAGTGGGGTTTATCAGATTCTCCAACTCATTGTGCATCTAACAGGCGAATAAAATCACTACCAAAAATGACAAATCTTAATCGACTTTTTTTTACGATACCCAAATAGCGTGAACTGGGAACCCAAAGTTGAAGCTTCAAACGGCAATTTAAGGCATTTCCCTTGCAGCTAGATTACCGGAAGTGGGGTTTATCAGATTCTCCAACTCATTGTGCATCTAACAGGCGAATAAAATCACTACCAAAAATGACAAATCTTAATCGACTTTTTTTTACGATACCCAAATAGCGTGAACTGGGAACCCAAAGTTGAAGCTTCAAACGGCAATTTAAGGCATTTCTCTTGCAGCTAGACTACCGGAAGTGGGGTTTATCAGATTCTCCAACTCATTGTGCATCTAATAGGCGAATAAAATCACTACCAAAAATGACAAATCTTAATCGACTTTTTTTTACGATACCCAAATAGCGTGAACTGGGAACCCAAAGTTGAAGCTTCAAACGGCAATTTAAGGCATTTCTCTTGCAGCTAGACTACCGGAAGTGGGGTTTATCAGATTCTCCAACTCATTGTGCATCTAACAGGCGAATAAAATCACTACCAAAAATGACAAATCTTAATCGACTTTTTTTTACGATACCCAAATAGCGTGAACTGGGAACCCAAAGTTGAAGCTTCAAACGGCAATTTAAGGCATTTCCCTTGCAGCTAGATTACCGGAAGTGGGGTTTATCAGATTCTCCAACTCATTGTGCATCTAACAGGCGAATAAAATCACTACCAAAAATGACAAATCTTAATCGACTTTTTTTTACGATACCCAAATAGCGTGAACTGGGAACCCAAAGTTGAAGCTTCAAACGGCAATTTAAGGCATTTCCCTTGCAGCTAGATTACCGGAAGTGGGGTTTATCAGATTCTCCAACTCATTGTGCATCTAACAGGCGAATAAAATCACTACCAAAAATGACAAATCTTAATCGACTTTTTTTTACGGTACCCAAATAGCGTGAACTGGGAACCCAAAGTTGAAGCTTCAAACGGCAATTTAAGGCATTTCTCTTGCAGCTAGACTACCGGAAGTGGGGTTTATCAGATTCTCCAACTCATTGTGCATCTAACAGGCGAATAAAATCACTACCAAAAATGACAAATCTTAATCGACTTTTTTTTACGGTACCCAAATAGCGTGAACTGGGAACCCAAAGTTGAAGCTTCAAACGGCAATTTAAGGCATTTCTCTTGCAGCTAGACTACCGGAAGTGGGGTTTATCAGATTCTCCAACTCATTGTGCATCTAATAGGCGAATAAAATCACTACCAAAAATGACAAATCTTAATCGACTTTTTTTTACGGTACCCAAATAGCGTGAACTGGGAACCCAAAGTTGAAGCTTCAAACGGCAATTTAAGGCATTTCTCTTGCAGCTAGACTACCGGAAGTGGGGTTTATCAGATTCTCCAACTCATTGTGCATCTAATAGGCGAATAAAATCACTACCAAAAATGACAAATCTTAATCGACTTTTTTTTACGATACCCAAATAGCGTGAACTGGGAACCCAAAGTTGAAGCTTCAAACGGCAATTTAAGGCATTTCACTTGCAGCTAGACTACCGGAAGTGGGGTTTATCAGATTCTCCAACTCATTGTGCATCTAACAGGCCAATAAAATCACTACCAAAAATGACAAATCTTAATCGACTTTTTTTTACGGTACCCAAATAGCGTGAACTGGGAACCCAAAGTTGAAGCTTCAAACGGCAATTTAAGGCATTTCTCTTGCAGCTAGACTACCGGAAGTGGGGTTTATCAGATTCTCCAACTCATTGTGCATCTAACAGGCGAATAAAATCACTACCAAAAATGACAAATCTTAATCGACTTTTTTTTACGGTACCCAAATAGCGTGAACTGGGAACCCAAAGTTGAAGCTTCAAACGGCAATTTAAGGCATTTCTCTTGCAGCTAGACTACCGGAAGTGGGGTTTATCAGATTCTCCAACTCATTGTGCATCTAACAGGCGAATAAAATCACTACCAAAAATGACAAATCTTAATCGACTTTTTTTTACGGTACCCAAATAGCGTGAACTGGGAACCCAAAGTTGAAGCTTCAAACGGCAATTTAAGGCATTTCTCTTGCAGCTAGACTACCGGAAGTGGGGTTTATCAGATTCTCCAACTCATTGTGCATCTAATAGGCGAATAAAATCACTACCAAAAATGACAAATCTTAATCGACTTTTTTTTACGGTACCCAAATAGCGTGAACTGGGAACCCAAAGTTGAAGCTTCAAACGGCAATTTAAGGCATTTCTCTTGCAGCTAGACTACCGGAAGTGGGGTTTATCAGATTCTCCAACTCATTGTGCATCTAATAGGCGAATAAAATCACTACCAAAAATGACAAATCTTAATCGACTTTTTTTTACGATACCCAAATAGCGTGAACTGGGAACCCAAAGTTGAAGCTTCAAACGGCAATTTAAGGCATTTCACTTGCAGCTAGACTACCGGAAGTGGGGTTTATCAGATTCTCCAACTCATTGTGCATCTAACAGGCCAATAAAATCACTACCAAAAATGACAAATCTTAATCGACTTTTTTTTACGGTACCCAAATAGCGTGAACTGGGAACCCAAAGTTGAAGCTTCAAACGGCAATTTAAGGCATTTCTCTTGCAGCTAGACTACCGGAAGTGGGGTTTATCAGATTCTCCAACTCATTGTGCATCTAACAGGCGAATAAAATCACTACCAAAAATGACAAATCTTAATCGACTTTTTTTTACGGTACCCAAATAGCGTGAACTGGGAACCCAAAGTTGAAGCTTCAAACGGCAATTTAAGGCATTTCTCTTGCAGCTAGACTACCGGAAGTGGGGTTTATCAGATTCTCCAACTCATTGTGCATCTAATAGGCGAATAAAATCACTACCAAAAATGACAAATCTTAATCGACTTTTTTTTACGGTACCCAAATAGCGTGAACTGGGAACCCAAAGTTGAAGCTTCAAACGGCAATTTAAGGCATTTCTCTTGCAGCTAGACTACCGGAAGTGGGGTTTATCAGATTCTCCAACTCATTGTGCATCTAATAGGCGAATAAAATCACTACCAAAAATAACAAATCTTAATCGACTTTTTTTTACGATACCCAAATAGCGTGAACTGGGAACCCAAAGTTGAAGCTTCAAACGGCAATTTAAGGCATTTCACTTGCAGCTAGACTACCGGAAGTGGGGTTTATCAGATTCTCCAACTCATTGTGCATCTAACAGGCCAATAAAATCACTACCAAAAATGACAAATCTTAATCGACTTTTTTTTACGATACCCAAATAGCGTGAACTGGGAACCCAAAGTTGAAGCTTCAAACGGCAATTTAAGGCATTTCCCTTGCAGCTAGATTACCGGAAGTGGGGTTTATCAGATTCTCCAACTCATTGTGCATCTAACAGGCGAATAAAATCACTACCAAAAATGACAAATCTTAATCGACTTTTTTTTACGATACCCAAATAGCGTGAACTGGGAACCCAAAGTTGAAGCTTCAAACGGCAATTTAAGGCATTTCCCTTGCAGCTAGATTACCGGAAGTGGGGTTTATCAGATTCTCCAACTCATTGTGCATCTAACAGGCGAATAAAATCACTACCAAAAATGACAAATCTTAATCGACTTTTTTTTACGATACCCAAATAGCGTGAACTGGGAACCCAAAGTTGAAGCTTCAAACGGCAATTTAAGGCATTTCTCTTGCAGCTAGACTACCGGAAGTGGGGTTTATCAGATTCTCCAACTCATTGTGCATCTAATAGGCGAATAAAATCACTACCAAAAATGACAAATCTTAATCGACTTTTTTTTACGATACCCAAATAGCGTGAACTGGGAACCCAAAGTTGAAGCTTCAAACGGCAATTTAAGGCATTTCTCTTGCAGCTAGACTACCGGAAGTGGGGTTTATCAGATTCTCCAACTCATTGTGCATCTAACAGGCGAATAAAATCACTACCAAAAATGACAAATCTTAATCGACTTTTTTTTACGATACCCAAATAGCGTGAACTGGGAACCCAAAGTTGAAGCTTCAAACGGCAATTTAAGGCATTTCCCTTGCAGCTAGATTACCGGAAGTGGGGTTTATCAGATTCTCCAACTCATTGTGCATCTAACAGGCGAATAAAATCACTACCAAAAATGACAAATCTTAATCGACTTTTTTTTACGATACCCAAATAGCGTGAACTGGGAACCCAAAGTTGAAGCTTCAAACGGCAATTTAAGGCATTTCCCTTGTAGCTAGATTACCGGAAGTGGGGTTTATCAGATTCTCCAACTCATTGTGCATCTAACAGGCGAATAAAATCACTACCAAAAATGACAAATCTTAATCGACTTTTTTTTACGGTACCCAAATAGCGTGAACTGGGAACCCAAAGTTGAAGCTTCAAACGGCAATTTAAGGCATTTCTCTTGCAGCTAGACTACCGGAAGTGGGGTTTATCAGATTCTCCAACTCATTGTGCATCTAATAGGCGAATAAAATCACTACCAAAAATGACAAATCTTAATCGACTTTTTTTTACGATACCCAAATAGCGTGAACTGGGAACCCAAAGTTGAAGCTTCAAACGGCAATTTAAGGCATTTCACTTGCAGCTAGACTACCGGAAGTGGGGTTTATCAGATTCTCCAACTCATTGTGCATCTAACAGGCCAATAAAATCACTACCAAAAATGACAAATCTTAATCGACTTTTTTTTACGATACCCAAATAGCGTGAACTGGGAACCCAAAGTTGAAGCTTCAAACGGCAATTTAAGGCATTTCCCTTGCAGCTAGATTACCGGAAGTGGGGTTTATCAGATTCTCCAACTCATTGTGCATCTAACAGGCGAATAAAATCACTACCAAAAATGACAAATCTTAATCGACTTTTTTTTACGATACCCAAATAGCGTGAACTGGGAACCCAAAGTTGAAGCTTCAAACGGCAATTTAAGGCATTTCCCTTGCAGCTAGATTACCGGAAGTGGGGTTTATCAGATTCTCCAACTCATTGTGCATCTAACAGGCGAATAAAATCACTACCAAAAATGACAAATCTTAATCGACTTTTTTTTACGATACCCAAATAGCGTGAACTGGGAACCCAAAGTTGAAGCTTCAAACGGCAATTTAAGGCATTTCTCTTGCAGCTAGACTACCGGAAGTGGGGTTTATCAGATTCTCCAACTCATTGTGCATCTAATAGGCGAATAAAATCACTACCAAAAATGACAAATCTTAATCGACTTTTTTTTACGATACCCAAATAGCGTGAACTGGGAACCCAAAGTTGAAGCTTCAAACGGCAATTTAAGGCATTTCTCTTGCAGCTAGACTACCGGAAGTGGGGTTTATCAGATTCTCCAACTCATTGTGCATCTAACAGGCGAATAAAATCACTACCAAAAATGACAAATCTTAATCGACTTTTTTTTACGATACCCAAATAGCGTGAACTGGGAACCCAAAGTTGAAGCTTCAAACGGCAATTTAAGGCATTTCCCTTGCAGCTAGATTACCGGAAGTGGGGTTTATCAGATTCTCCAACTCATTGTGCATCTAACAGGCGAATAAAATCACTACCAAAAATGACAAATCTTAATCGACTTTTTTTTACGATACCCAAATAGCGTGAACTGGGAACCCAAAGTTGAAGCTTCAAACGGCAATTTAAGGCATTTCCCTTGCAGCTAGATTACCGGAAGTGGGGTTTATCAGATTCTCCAACTCATTGTGCATCTAACAGGCGAATAAAATCACTACCAAAAATGACAAATCTTAATCGACTTTTTTTTACGGTACCCAAATAGCGTGAACTGGGAACCCAAAGTTGAAGCTTCAAACGGCAATTTAAGGCATTTCTCTTGCAGCTAGACTACCGGAAGTGGGGTTTATCAGATTCTCCAACTCATTGTGCATCTAACAGGCGAATAAAATCACTACCAAAAATGACAAATCTTAATCGACTTTTTTTTACGGTACCCAAATAGCGTGAACTGGGAACCCAAAGTTGAAGCTTCAAACGGCAATTTAAGGCATTTCTCTTGCAGCTAGACTACCGGAAGTGGGGTTTATCAGATTCTCCAACTCATTGTGCATCTAATAGGCGAATAAAATCACTACCAAAAATGACAAATCTTAATCGACTTTTTTTTACGGTACCCAAATAGCGTGAACTGGGAACCCAAAGTTGAAGCTTCAAACGGCAATTTAAGGCATTTCTCTTGCAGCTAGACTACCGGAAGTGGGGTTTATCAGATTCTCCAACTCATTGTGCATCTAATAGGCGAATAAAATCACTACCAAAAATGACAAATCTTAATCGACTTTTTTTTACGATACCCAAATAGCGTGAACTGGGAACCCAAAGTTGAAGCTTCAAACGGCAATTTAAGGCATTTCACTTGCAGCTAGACTACCGGAAGTGGGGTTTATCAGATTCTCCAACTCATTGTGCATCTAACAGGCCAATAAAATCACTACCAAAAATGACAAATCTTAATCGACTTTTTTTTACGATACCCAAATAGCGTGAACTGGGAACCCAAAGTTGAAGCTTCAAACGGCAATTTAAGGCATTTCCCTTGCAGCTAGATTACCGGAAGTGGGGTTTATCAGATTCTCCAACTCATTGTGCATCTAACAGGCGAATAAAATCACTACCAAAAATGACAAATCTTAATCGACTTTTTTTTACGATACCCAAATAGCGTGAACTGGGAACCCAAAGTTGAAGCTTCAAACGGCAATTTAAGGCATTTCCCTTGCAGCTAGATTACCGGAAGTGGGGTTTATCAGATTCTCCAACTCATTGTGCATCTAACAGGCGAATCAAATCACTACCAAAAATGACAAATCTTAATCGACTTTTTTTTACGATACCCAAATAGCGTGAACTGGGAACCCAAAGTTGAAGCTTCAAACGGCAATTTAAGGCATTTCTCTTGCAGCTAGACTACCGGAAGTGGGGTTTATCAGATTCTCCAACTCATTGTGCATCTAATAGGCGAATAAAATCACTACCAAAAATGACAAATCTTAATCGACTTTTTTTTACGATACCCAAATAGCGTGAACTGGGAACCCAAAGTTGAAGCTTCAAACGGCAATTTAAGGCATTTCCCTTGCAGCTAGATTACCGGAAGTGGGGTTTATCAGATTCTCCAACTCATTGTGCATCTAACAGGCGAATAAAATCACTACCAAAAATGACAAATCTTAATCGACTTTTTTTTACGATACCCAAATAGCGTGAACTGGGAACCCAAAGTTGAAGCTTCAAACGGCAATTTAAGGCATTTCCCTTGCAGCTAGATTACCGGAAGTGGGGTTTATCAGATTCTCCAACTCATTGTGCATCTAACAGGCGAATAAAATCACTACCAAAAATGACAAATCTTAATCGACTTTTTTTTACGATACCCAAATAGCGTGAACTGGGAACCCAAAGTTGAAGCTTCAAACGGCAATTTAAGGCATTTCCCTTGCAGCTAGATTACCGGAAGTGGGGTTTATCAGATTCTCCAACTCATTGTGCATCTAACAGGCGAATAAAATCACTACCAAAAATGACAAATCTTAATCGACTTTTTTTTACGATACCCAAATAGCGTGAACTGGGAACCCAAAGTTGAAGCTTCAAACGGCAATTTAAGGCATTTCTCTTGCAGCTAGACTACCGGAAGTGGGGTTTATCAGATTCTCCAACTCATTGTGCATCTAATAGGCGAATAAAATCACTACCAAAAATGACAAATCTTAATCGACTTTTTTTTACGATACCCAAATAGCGTGAACTGGGAACCCAAAGTTGAAGCTTCAAACGGCAATTTAAGGCATTTCACTTGCAGCTAGACTACCGGAAGTGGGGTTTATCAGATTCTCCAACTCATTGTGCATCTAACAGGCGAATAAAATCACTACCAAAAATGACAAATCTTAATCGACTTTTTTTTACGATACCCAAATAGCGTGAACTGGGAACCCAAAGTTGAAGCTTCAAACGGCAATTTAAGGCATTTCCCTTGCAGCTAGATTACCGGAAGTGGGGTTTATCAGATTCTCCAACTCATTGTGCATCTAACAGGCGAATAAAATCACTACCAAAAATGACAAATCTTAATCGACTTTTTTTTACGATACCCAAATAGCGTGAACTGGGAACCCAAAGTTGAAGCTTCAAACGGCAATTTAAGGCATTTCCCTTGCAGCTAGATTACCGGAAGTGGGGTTTATCAGATTCTCCAACTCATTGTGCATCTAACAGGCGAATAAAATCACTACCAAAAATGACAAATCTTAATCGACTTTTTTTTACGATACCCAAATAGCGTGAACTGGGAACCCAAAGTTGAAGCTTCAAACGGCAATTTAAGGCATTTCTCTTGCAGCTAGACTACCGGAAGTGGGGTTTATCAGATTCTCCAACTCATTGTGCATCTAATAGGCGAATAAAATCACTACCAAAAATGACAAATCTTAATCGACTTTTTTTTACGGTACCCAAATAGCGTGAACTGGGAACCCAAAGTTGAAGCTTCAAACGGCAATTTAAGGCATTTCTCTTGCAGCTAGACTACCGGAAGTGGGGTTTATCAGATTCTCCAACTCATTGTGCATCTAACAGGCGAATAAAATCACTACCAAAAATGACAAATCTTAATCGACTTTTTTTTACGGTACCCAAATAGCGTGAACTGGGAACCCAAAGTTGAAGCTTCAAACGGCAATTTAAGGCATTTCTCTTGCAGCTAGACTACCGGAAGTGGGGTTTATCAGATTCTCCAACTCATTGTGCATCTAATAGGCGAATAAAATCACTACCAAAAATGACAAATCTTAATCGACTTTTTTTTACGGTACCCAAATAGCGTGAACTGGGAACCCAAAGTTGAAGCTTCAAACGGCAATTTAAGGCATTTCTCTTGCAGCTAGACTACCGGAAGTGGGGTTTATCAGATTCTCCAACTCATTGTGCATCTAATAGGCGAATAAAATCACTACCAAAAATGACAAATCTTAATCGACTTTTTTTTACGATACCCAAATAGCGTGAACTGGGAACCCAAAGTTGAAGCTTCAAACGGCAATTTAAGGCATTTCACTTGCAGCTAGACTACCGGAAGTGGGGTTTATCAGATTCTCCAACTCATTGTGCATCTAACAGGCCAATAAAATCACTACCAAAAATGACAAATCTTAATCGACTTTTTTATACGATACCCAAATAGCGTGAACTGGGAACCCAAAGTTGAAGCTTCAAACGGCAATTTAAGGCATTTCCCTTGCAGCTAGATTACCGGAAGTGGGGTTTATCAGATTCTCCAACTCATTGTGCATCTAACAGGCGAATAAAATCACTACCAAAAATGACAAATCTTAATCGACTTTTTTTTACGATACCCAAATAGCGTGAACTGGGAACCCAAAGTTGAAGCTTCAAACGGCAAATTAAGGCATTTCCCTTGCAGCTAGATTACCGGAAGTGGGGTTTATCAGATTCTCCAACTCATTGTGCATCTAACAGGCGAATAAAATCACTACCAAAAATGACAAATCTTAATCGACTTTTTTTTACGATACCCAAATAGCGTGAACTGGGAACCCAAAGTTGAAGCTTCAAACGGCAATTTAAGGCATTTCTCTTGCAGCTAGACTACCGGAAGTGGGGTTTATCAGATTCTCCAACTCATTGTGCATCTAATAGGCGAATAAAATCACTACCAAAAATGACAAATCTTAATCGACTTTTTTTTACGATACCCAAATAGCGTGAACTGGGAACCCAAAGTTGAAGCTTCAAACGGCAATTTAAGGCATTTCCCTTGCAGCTAGATTACCGGAAGTGGGGTTTATCAGATTCTCCAACTCATTGTGCATCTAACAGGCGAATAAAATCACTACCAAAAATGACAAATCTTAATCGACTTTTTTTTACGATACCCAAATAGCGTGAACTGGGAACCCAAAGTTGAAGCTTCAAACGGCAATTTAAGGCATTTCCCTTGCAGCTAGATTACCGGAAGTGGGGTTTATCAGATTCTCCAACTCATTGTGCATCTAACAGGCGAATAAAATCACTACCAAAAATGACAAATCTTAATCGACTTTTTTTTACGATACCCAAATAGCGTGAACTGGGAACCCAAAGTTGAAGCTTCAAACGGCAATTTAAGGCATTTCCCTTGCAGCTAGATTACCGGAAGTGGGGTTTATCAGATTCTCCAACTCATTGTGCATCTAACAGGCGAATAAAATCACTACCAAAAATGACAAATCTTAATCGACTTTTTTTTACGATACCCAAATAGCGTGAACTGGGAACCCAAAGTTGAAGCTTCAAACGGCAATTTAAGGCATTTCTCTTGCAGCTAGACTACCGGAAGTGGGGTTTATCAGATTCTCCAACTCATTGTGCATCTAATAGGCGAATAAAATCACTACCAAAAATGACAAATCTTAATCGACTTTTTTTTACGATACCCAAATAGCGTGAACTGGGAACCCAAAGTTGAAGCTTCAAACGGCAATTTAAGGCATTTCACTTGCAGCTAGACTACCGGAAGTGGGGTTTATCAGATTCTCCAACTCATTGTGCATCTAACAGGCCAATAAAATCACTACCAAAAATGACAAATCTTAATCGACTTTTTTTTACGATACCCAAATAGCGTGAACTGGGAACCCAAAGTTGAAGCTTCAAACGGCAATTTAAGGCATTTCCCTTGCAGCTAGATTACCGGAAGTGGGGTTTATCAGATTCTCCAACTCATTGTGCATCTAACAGGCGAATAAAATCACTACCAAAAATGACAAATCTTAATCGACTTTTTTTTACGATACCCAAATAGCGTGAACTGGGAACCCAAAGTTGAAGCTTCAAACGGCAATTTAAGGCATTTCCCTTGCAGCTAGATTACCGGAAGTGGGGTTTATCAGATTCTCCAACTCATTGTGCATCTAACAGGCGAATAAAATCACTACCAAAAATGACAAATCTTAATCGACTTTTTTTTACGATACCCAAATAGCGTGAACTGGGAACCCAAAGTTGAAGCTTCAAACGGCAATTTAAGGCATTTCTCTTGCAGCTAGACTACCGGAAGTGGGGTTTATCAGATTCTCCAACTCATTGTGCATCTAATAGGCGAATAAAATCACTACCAAAAATGACAAATCTTAATCGACTTTTTTTTACGATACCCAAATAGCGTGAACTGGGAACCCAAAGTTGAAGCTTCAAACGGCAATTTAAGGCATTTCTCTTGCAGCTAGACTACCGGAAGTGGGGTTTATCAGATTCTCCAACTCATTGTGCATCTAACAGGCGAATAAAATCACTACCAAAAATGACAAATCTTAATCGACTTTTTTTTACGATACCCAAATAGCGTGAACTGGGAACCCAAAGTTGAAGCTTCAAACGGCAATTTAAGGCATTTCCCTTGCAGCTAGATTACCGGAAGTGGGGTTTATCAGATTCTCCAACTCATTGTGCATCTAACAGGCGAATAAAATCACTACCAAAAATGACAAATCTTAATCGACTTTTTTTTACGATACCCAAATAGCGTGAACTGGGAACCCAAAGTTGAAGCTTCAAACGGCAATTTAAGGCATTTCCCTTGCAGCTAGACTACCGGAAGTGGGGTTTATCAGATTCTCCAACTCATTGTGCATCTAATAGGCGAATAAAATCACTACCAAAAATGACAAATCTTAATCGACTTTTTTTTACGATACCCAAATAGCGTGAACTGGGAACCCAAAGTTGAAGCTTCAAACGGCAATTTAAGGCATTTCTCTTGCAGCTAGACTACCGGAAGTGGGGTTTATCAGATTCTCCAACTCATTGTGCATCTAATAGGCGAATAAAATCACTACCAAAAATGACAAATCTTAATCGACTTTTTTTTACGATACCCAAATAGCGTGAACTGGGAACCCAAAGTTGAAGCTTCAAACGGCAATTTAAGGCATTTCTCTTGCAGCTAGACTACCGGAAGTGGGGTTTATCAGATTCTCCAACTCATTGTGCATCTAACAGGCGAATAAAATCACTACCAAAAATGACAAATCTTAATCGACTTTTTTTTACGATACCCAAATAGCGTGAACTGGGAACCCAAAGTTGAAGCTTCAAACGGCAATTTAAGGCATTTCCCTTGCAGCTAGATTACCGGAAGTGGGGTTTATCAGATTCTCCAACTCATTGTGCATCTAACAGGCGAATAAAATCACTACCAAAAATGACAAATCTTAATCGACTTTTTTTTACGATACCCAAATAGCGTGAACTGGGAACCCAAAGTTGAAGCTTCAAACGGCAATTTAAGGCATTTCTCTTGCAGCTAGACTACCGGAAGTGGGGTTTATCAGATTCTCCAACTCATTGTGCATCTAATAGGCGAATAAAATCACTACCAAAAATGACAAATCTTAATCGACTTTTTTTTACGATACCCAAATAGCGTGAACTGGGAACCCAAAGTTGAAGCTTCAAACGGCAATTTAAGGCATTTCTCTTGCAGCTAGACTACCGGAAGTGGGGTTTATCAGATTCTCCAACTCATTGTGCATCTAACAGGCGAATAAAATCACTACCAAAAATGACAAATCTTAATCGACTTTTTTTTACGATACCCAAATAGCGTGAACTGGGAACCCAAAGTTGAAGCTTCAAACGGCAATTTAAGGCATTTCCCTTGCAGCTAGATTACCGGAAGTGGGGTTTATCAGATTCTCCAACTCATTGTGCATCTAACAGGCGAATAAAATCACTACCAAAAATGACAAATCTTAATCGACTTTTTTTTACGATACCCAAATAGCGTGAACTGGGAACCCAAAGTTGAAGCTTCAAACGGCAATTTAAGGCATTTCCCTTGCAGCTAGATTACCGGAAGTGGGGTTTATCAGATTCTCCAACTCATTGTGCATCTAACAGGCCAATAAAATCACTACCAAAAATGACAAATCTTAATCGACTTTTTTTTACGATACCCAAATAGCGTGAACTGGGAACCCAAAGTTGAAGCTTCAAACGGCAATTTAAGGCATTTCCCTTGCAGCTAGACTACCGGAAGTGGGGTTTATCAGATTCTCCAACTAATTTGTGCATCTAATAGGCGAATAAAATCACTACCAAAAATGACAAATCTTAATCGACTTTTTTTTACGATACCCAAATAGCGTGAACTGGGAACCCAAAGTTGAAGCTTCAAACGGCAATTTAAGGCATTTCTCTTGCAGCTAGACTACCGGAAGTGGGGTTTATCAGATTCTCCAACTCATTGTGCATCTAACAGGCGAATAAAATCACTACCAAAAATGACAAATCTTAATCGACTTTTTTTTACGATACCCAAATAGCGTGAACTGGGAACCCAAAGTTGAAGCTTCAAACGGCAATTTAAGGCATTTCCCTTGCAGCTAGATTACCGGAAGTGGGGTTTATCAGATTCTCCAACTCATTGTGCATCTAACAGGCGAATAAAATCACTACCAAAAATGACAAATCTTAATCGACTTTTTTTTACGATACCCAAATAGCGTGAACTGGGAACCCAAAGTTGAAGCTTCAAACGGCAATTTAAGGCATTTCCCTTGCAGCTAGATTACCGGAAGTGGGGTTTATCAGATTCTCCAACTCATTGTGCATCTAACAGGCGAATAAAATCACTACCAAAAATGACAAATCTTAATCGACTTTTTTTTACGGTACCCAAATAGCGTGAACTGGGAACCCAAAGTTGAAGCTTCAAACGGCAATTTAAGGCATTTCTCTTGCAGCTAGACTACCGGAAGTGGGGTTTATCAGATTCTCCAACTCATTGTGCATCTAACAGGCGAATAAAATCACTACCAAAAATGACAAATCTTAATCGACTTTTTTTTACGGTACCCAAATAGCGTGAACTGGGAACCCAAAGTTGAAGCTTCAAACGGCAATTTAAGGCATTTCTCTTGCAGCTAGACTACCGGAAGTGGGGTTTATCAGATTCTCCAACTCATTGTGCATCTAATAGGCGAATAAAATCACTACCAAAAATGACAAATCTTAATCGACTTTTTTTTACGGTACCCAAATAGCGTGAACTGGGAACCCAAAGTTGAAGCTTCAAACGGCAATTTAAGGCATTTCTCTTGCAGCTAGACTACCGGAAGTGGGGTTTATCAGATTCTCCAACTCATTGTGCATCTAATAGGCGAATAAAATCACTACCAAAAATGACAAATCTTAATCGACTTTTTTTTACGATACCCAAATAGCGTGAACTGGGAACCCAAAGTTGAAGCTTCAAACGGCAATTTAAGGCATTTCCCTTGCAGCTAGATTACCGGAAGTGGGGTTTATCAGATTCTCCAACTCATTGTGCATCTAACAGGCCAATAAAATCACTACCAAAAATGACAAATCTTAATCGACTTTTTTTTACGATACCCAAATAGCGTGAACTGGGAACCCAAAGTTGAAGCTTCAAACGGCAATTTAAGGCATTTCCCTTGCAGCTAGATTACCGGAAGTGGGGTTTATCAGATTCTCCAACTCATTGTGCATCTAACAGGCGAATAAAATCACTACCAAAAATGACAAATCTTAATCGACTTTTTTTTACGATACCCAAATAGCGTGAACTGGGAACCCAAAGTTGAAGCTTCAAACGGCAATTTAAGGCATTTCTCTTGCAGCTAGACTACCGGAAGTGGGGTTTATCAGATTCTCCAACTCATTGTGCATCTAATAGGCGAATAAAATCACTACCAAAAATGACAAATCTTAATCGACTTTTTTTTACGATACCCAAATAGCGTGAACTGGGAACCCAAAGTTGAAGCTTCAAACGGCAATTTAAGGCATTTCACTTGCAGCTAGACTACCGGAAGTGGGGTTTATCAGATTCTCCAACTCATTGTGCATCTAACAGGCCAATAAAATCACTACCAAAAATGACAAATCTTAATCGACTTTTTTTTACGATACCCAAATAGCGTGAACTGGGAACCCAAAGTTGAAGCTTCAAACGGCAATTTAAGGCATTTCCCTTGCAGCTAGATTACCGGAAGTGGGGTTTATCAGATTCTCCAACTCATTGTGCATCTAACAGGCGAATAAAATCACTACCAAAAATGACAAATCTTAATCGACTTTTTTTTACGATACCCAAATAGCGTGAACTGGGAACCCAAAGTTGAAGCTTCAAACGGCAATTTAAGGCATTTCCCTTGCAGCTAGATTACCGGAAGTGGGGTTTATCAGATTCTCCAACTCATTGTGCATCTAACAGGCGAATAAAATCACTACCAAAAATGACAAATCTTAATCGACTTTTTTTTACGATACCCAAATAGCGTGAACTGGGAACCCAAAGTTGAAGCTTCAAACGGCAATTTAAGGCATTTCCCTTGCAGCTAGATTACCGGAAGTGGGGTTTATCAGATTCTCCAACTCATTGTGCATCTAACAGGCGAATAAAATCACTACCAAAAATGACAAATCTTAATCGACTTTTTTTTACGGTACCCAAATAGCGTGAACTGGGAACCCAAAGTTGAAGCTTCAAACGGCAATTTAAGGCATTTCTCTTGCAGCTAGACTACCGGAAGTGGGGTTTATCAGATTCTCCAACTCATTGTGCATCTAATAGGCGAATAAAATCACTACCAAAAATGACAAATCTTAATCGACTTTTTTTTACGATACCCAAATAGCGTGAACTGGGAACCCAAAGTTGAAGCTTCAAACGACAATTTAAGGCATTTCTCTTGCAGCTAGACTACCGGAAGTGGGGTTTATCAGATTCTCCAACTCATTGTGCATCTAACAGGCGAATAAAATCACTACCAAAAATGACAAATCTTAATCGACTTTTTTTTACGATACCCAAATAGCGTGAACTGGGAACCCAAAGTTGAAGCTTCAAACGGCAATTTAAGGCATTTCCCTTGCAGCTAGATTACCGGAAGTGGGGTTTATCAGATTCTCCAACTCATTGTGCATCTAACAGGCGAATAAAATCACTACCAAAAATGACAAATCTTAATCGACTTTTTTTTACGATACCCAAATAGCGTGAACTGGGAACCCAAAGTTGAAGCTTCAAACGGCAATTTAAGGCATTTCCCTTGCAGCTAGATTACCGGAAGTGGGGTTTATCAGATTCTCCAACTCATTGTGCATCTAACAGGCGAATAAAATCACTACCAAAAATGACAAATCTTAATCGACTTTTTTTTACGGTACCCAAATAGCGTGAACTGGGAACCCAAAGTTGAAGCTTCAAACGGCAATTTAAGGCATTTCTCTTGCAGCTAGACTACCGGAAGTGGGGTTTATCAGATTCTCCAACTCATTGTGCATCTAACAGGCGAATAAAATCACTACCAAAAATGACAAATCTTAATCGACTTTTTTTTACGGTACCCAAATAGCGTGAACTGGGAACCCAAAGTTGAAGCTTCAAACGGCAATTTAAGGCATTTCTCTTGCAGCTAGACTACCGGAAGTGGGGTTTATCAGATTCTCCAACTCATTGTGCATCTAATAGGCGAATAAAATCACTACCAAAAATGACAAATCTTAATCGACTTTTTTTTACGGTACCCAAATAGCGTGAACTGGGAACCCAAAGTTGAAGCTTCAAACGGCAATTTAAGGCATTTCTCTTGCAGCTAGACTACCGGAAGTGGGGTTTATCAGATTCTCCAACTCATTGTGCATCTAATAGGCGAATAAAATCACTACCAAAAATGACAAATCTTAATCGACTTTTTTTTACGATACCCAAATAGCGTGAACTGGGAACCCAAAGTTGAAGCTTCAAACGGCAATTTAAGGCATTTCACTTGCAGCTAGACTACCGGAAGTGGGGTTTATCAGATTCTCCAACTCATTGTGCATCTAACAGGCCAATAAAATCACTACCAAAAATGACAAATCTTAATCGACTTTTTTTTACGATACCCAAATAGCGTGAACTGGGAACCCAAAGTTGAAGCTTCAAACGGCAATTTAAGGCATTTCCCTTGCAGCTAGATTACCGGAAGTGGGGTTTATCAGATTCTCCAACTCATTGTGCATCTAACAGGCGAATAAAATCACTACCAAAAATGACAAATCTTAATCGACTTTTTTTTACGATACCCAAATAGCGTGAACTGGGAACCCAAAGTTGAAGCTTCAAACGGCAATTTAAGGCATTTCTCTTGCAGCTAGACTACCGGAAGTGGGGTTTATCAGATTCTCCAACTCATTGTGCATCTAATAGGCGAATAAAATCACTACCAAAAATGACAAATCTTAATCGACTTTTTTTTACGATACCCAAATAGCGTGAACTGGGAACCCAAAGTTGAAGCTTCAAACGGCAATTTAAGGCATTTCACTTGCAGCTAGACTACCGGAAGTGGGGTTTATCAGATTCTCCAACTCATTGTGCATCTAACAGGCCAATAAAATCACTACCAAAAATGACAAATCTTAATCGACTTTTTTTTACGATACCCAAATAGCGTGAACTGGGAACCCAAAGTTGAAGCTTCAAACGGCAATTTAAGGCATTTCCCTTGCAGCTAGATTACCGGAAGTGGGGTTTATCAGATTCTCCAACTCATTGTGCATCTAACAGGCGAATAAAATCACTACCAAAAATGACAAATCTTAATCGACTTTTTTTTACGATACCCAAATAGCGTGAACTGGGAACCCAAAGTTGAAGCTTCAAACGGCAAATTAAGGCATTTCCCTTGCAGCTAGATTACCGGAAGTGGGGTTTATCAGATTCTCCAACTCATTGTGCATCTAACAGGCGAATAAAATCACTACCAAAAATGACAAATCTTAATCGACTTTTTTTTACGATACCCAAATAGCGTGAACTGGGAACCCAAAGTTGAAGCTTCAAACGGCAATTTAAGGCATTTCTCTTGCAGCTAGACTACCGGAAGTGGGGTTTATCAGATTCTCCAACTCATTGTGCATCTAATAGGCGAATAAAATCACTACCAAAAATGACAAATCTTAATCGACTTTTTTTTACGATACCCAAATAGCGTGAACTGGGAACCCAAAGTTGAAGCTTCAAACGGCAATTTAAGGCATTTCTCTTGCAGCTAGACTACTGGAAGTGGGGTTTATCAGATTCTCCAACTCATTGTGCATCTAACAGGCGAATAAAATCACTACCAAAAATGACAAATCTTAATCGACTTTTTTTTACGATACCCAAATAGCGTGAACTGGGAACCCAAAGTTGAAGCTTCAAACGGCAATTTAAGGCATTTCCCTTGCAGCTAGATTACCGGAAGTGGGGTTTATCAGATTCTCCAACTCATTGTGCATCTAACAGGCGAATAAAATCACTACCAAAAATGACAAATCTTAATCGACTTTTTTTTACGATACCCAAATAGCGTGAACTGGGAACCCAAAGTTGAAGCTTCAAACGGCAATTTAAGGCATTTCTCTTGCAGCTAGACTACCGGAAGTGGGGTTTATCAGATTCTCCAACTCATTGTGCATCTAATAGGCGAATAAAATCACTACCAAAAATGACAAATCTTAATCGACTTTTTTTTACGATACCCAAATAGCGTGAACTGGGAACCCAAAGTTGAAGCTTCAAACGGCAATTTAAGGCATTTCTCTTGCAGCTAGACTACCGGAAGTGGGGTTTATCAGATTCTCCAACTCATTGTGCATCTAACAGGCGAATAAAATCACTACCAAAAATGACAAATCTTAATCGACTTTTTTTTACGATACCCAAATAGCGTGAACTGGGAACCCAAAGTTGAAGCTTCAAACGGCAATTTAAGGCATTTCCCTTGCAGCTAGATTACCGGAAGTGGGGTTTATCAGATTCTCCAACTCATTGTGCATCTAACAGGCGAATAAAATCACTACCAAAAATGACAAATCTTAATCGACTTTTTTTTACGATACCCAAATAGCGTGAACTGGGAACCCAAAGTTGAAGCTTCAAACGGCAATTTAAGGCATTTCCCTTGCAGCTAGATTACCGGAAGTGGGGTTTATCAGATTCTCCAACTCATTGTGCATCTAACAGGCGAATAAAATCACTACCAAAAATGACAAATCTTAATCGACTTTTTTTTACGGTACCCAAATAGCGTGAACTGGGAACCCAAAGTTGAAGCTTCAAACGGCAATTTAAGGCATTTCTCTTGCAGCTAGACTACCGGAAGTGGGGTTTATCAGATTCTCCAACTCATTGTGCATCTAACAGGCGAATAAAATCACTACCAAAAATGACAAATCTTAATCGACTTTTTTTTACGGTACCCAAATAGCGTGAACTGGGAACCCAAAGTTGAAGCTTCAAACGGCAATTTAAGGCATTTCTCTTGCAGCTAGACTACCGGAAGTGGGGTTTATCAGATTCTCCAACTCATTGTGCATCTAATAGGCGAATAAAATCACTACCAAAAATGACAAATCTTAATCGACTTTTTTTTACGGTACCCAAATAGCGTGAACTGGGAACCCAAAGTTGAAGCTTCAAACGGCAATTTAAGGCATTTCTCTTGCAGCTAGACTACCGGAAGTGGGGTTTATCAGATTCTCCAACTCATTGTGCATCTAATAGGCGAATAAAATCACTACCAAAAATGACAAATCTTAATCGACTTTTTTTTACGATACCCAAATAGCGTGAACTGGGAACCCAAAGTTGAAGCTTCAAACGGCAATTTAAGGCATTTCACTTGCAGCTAGACTACCGGAAGTGGGGTTTATCAGATTCTCCAACTCATTGTGCATCTAACAGGCCAATAAAATCACTACCAAAAATGACAAATCTTAATCGACTTTTTTTTACGATACCCAAATAGCGTGAACTGGGAACCCAAAGTTGAAGCTTCAAACGGCAATTTAAGGCATTTCCCTTGCAGCTAGATTACCGGAAGTGGGGTTTATCAGATTCTCCAACTCATTGTGCATCTAACAGGCGAATAAAATCACTACCAAAAATGACAAATCTTAATCGACTTTTTTTTACGATACCCAAATAGCGTGAACTGGGAACCCAAAGTTGAAGCTTCAAACGGCAATTTAAGGCATTTCCCTTGCAGCTAGATTACCGGAAGTGGGGTTTATCAGATTCTCCAACTCATTGTGCATCTAACAGGCGAATAAAATCACTACCAAAAATGACAAATCTTAATCGACTTTTTTTTACGATACCCAAATAGCGTGAACTGGGAACCCAAAGTTGAAGCTTCAAACGGCAATTTAAGGCATTTCTCTTGCAGCTAGACTACCGGAAGTGGGGTTTATCAGATTCTCCAACTCATTGTGCATCTAATAGGCGAATAAAATCACTACCAAAAATGACAAATCTTAATCGACTTTTTTTTACGATACCCAAATAGCGTGAACTGGGAACCCAAAGTTGAAGCTTCAAACGGCAATTTAAGGCATTTCACTTGCAGCTAGACTACCGGAAGTGGGGTTTATCAGATTCTCCAACTCATTGTGCATCTAACAGGCCAATAAAATCACTACCAAAAATGACAAATCTTAATCGACTTTTTTTTACGATACCCAAATAGCGTGAACTGGGAACCCAAAGTTGAAGCTTCAAACGGCAATTTAAGGCATTTCCCTTGCAGCTAGATTACCGGAAGTGGGGTTTATCAGATTCTCCAACTCATTGTGCATCTAACAGGCGAATAAAATCACTACCAAAAATGACAAATCTTAATCGACTTTTTTTTACGATACCCAAATAGCGTGAACTGGGAACCCAAAGTTGAAGCTTCAAACGGCAATTTAAGGCATTTCCCTTGCAGCTAGATTACCGGAAGTGGGGTTTATCAGATTCTCCAACTCATTGTGCATCTAACAGGCGAATAAAATCACTACCAAAAATGACAAATCTTAATCGACTTTTTTTTACGATACCCAAATAGCGTGAACTGGGAACCCAAAGTTGAAGCTTCAAACGGCAATTTAAGGCATTTCTCTTGCAGCTAGACTACCGGAAGTGGGGTTTATCAGATTCTCCAACTCATTGTGCATCTAATAGGCGAATAAAATCACTACCAAAAATGACAAATCTTAATCGACTTTTTTTTACGATACCCAAATAGCGTGAACTGGGAACCCAAAGTTGAAGCTTCAAACGGCAATTTAAGGCATTTCTCTTGCAGCTAGACTACCGGAAGTGGGGTTTATCAGATTCTCCAACTCATTGTGCATCTAACAGGCGAATAAAATCACTACCAAAAATGACAAATCTTAATCGACTTTTTTTTACGATACCCAAATAGCGTGAACTGGGAACCCAAAGTTGAAGCTTCAAACGGCAATTTAAGGCATTTCCCTTGCAGCTAGATTACCGGAAGTGGGGTTTATCAGATTCTCCAACTCATTGTGCATCTAACAGGCGAATAAAATCACTACCAAAAATGACAAATCTTAATCGACTTTTTTTTACGATACCCAAATAGCGTGAACTGGGAACCCAAAGTTGAAGCTTCAAACGGCAATTTAAGGCATTTCCCTTGCAGCTAGATTACCGGAAGTGGGGTTTATCAGATTCTCCAACTCATTGTGCATCTAACAGGCGAATAAAATCACTACCAAAAATGACAAATCTTAATCGACTTTTTTTTACGGTACCCAAATAGCGTGAACTGGGAACCCAAAGTTGAAGCTTCAAACGGCAATTTAAGGCATTTCTCTTGCAGCTAGACTACCGGAAGTGGGGTTTATCAGATTCTCCAACTCATTGTGCATCTAACAGGCGAATAAAATCACTACCAAAAATGACAAATCTTAATCGACTTTTTTTTACGGTACCCAAATAGCGTGAACTGGGAACCCAAAGTTGAAGCTTCAAACGGCAATTTAAGGCATTTCTCTTGCAGCTAGACTACCGGAAGTGGGGTTTATCAGATTCTCCAACTCATTGTGCATCTAATAGGCGAATAAAATCACTACCAAAAATGACAAATCTTAATCGACTTTTTTTTACGGTACCCAAATAGCGTGAACTGGGAACCCAAAGTTGAAGCTTCAAACGGCAATTTAAGGCATTTCTCTTGCAGCTAGACTACCGGAAGTGGGGTTTATCAGATTCTCCAACTCATTGTGCATCTAATAGGCGAATAAAATCACTACCAAAAATGACAAATCTTAATCGACTTTTTTTTACGATACCCAAATAGCGTGAACTGGGAACCCAAAGTTGAAGCTTCAAACGGCAATTTAAGGCATTTCACTTGCAGCTAGACTACCGGAAGTGGGGTTTATCAGATTCTCCAACTCATTGTGCATCTAACAGGCGAATAAAATCACTACCAAAAATGACAAATCTTAATCGACTTTTTTTTACGATACCCAAATAGCGTGAACTGGGAACCCAAAGTTGAAGCTTCAAACGGCAATTTAAGGCATTTCCCTTGCAGCTAGATTACCGGAAGTGGGGTTTATCAGATTCTCCAACTCATTGTGCATCTAACAGGCGAATAAAATCACTACCAAAAATGACAAATCTTAATCGACTTTTTTTTACGATACCCAAATAGCGTGAACTGGGAACCCAAAGTTGAAGCTTCAAACGGCAATTTAAGGCATTTCCCTTGCAGCTAGATTACCGGAAGTGGGGTTTATCAGATTCTCCAACTCATTGTGCATCTAACAGGCGAATAAAATCACTACCAAAAATGACAAATCTTAATCGACTTTTTTTTACGATACCCAAATAGCGTGAACTGGGAACCCAAAGTTGAAGCTTCAAACGGCAATTTAAGGCATTTCTCTTGCAGCTAGACTACCGGAAGTGGGGTTTATCAGATTCTCCAACTCATTGTGCATCTAATAGGCGAATAAAATCACTACCAAAAATGACAAATCTTAATCGACTTTTTTTTACGATACCCAAATAGCGTGAACTGGGAACCCAAAGTTGAAGCTTCAAACGGCAATTTAAGGCATTTCTCTTGCAGCTAGACTACCGGAAGTGGGGTTTATCAGATTCTCCAACTCATTGTGCATCTAACAGGCGAATAAAATCACTACCAAAAATGACAAATCTTAATCGACTTTTTTTTACGATACCCAAATAGCGTGAACTGGGAACCCAAAGTTGAAGCTTCAAACGGCAATTTAAGGCATTTCCCTTGCAGCTAGATTACCGGAAGTGGGGTTTATCAGATTCTCCAACTCATTGTGCATCTAACAGGCGAATAAAATCACTACCAAAAATGACAAATCTTAATCGACTTTTTTTTACGATACCCAAATAGCGTGAACTGGGAACCCAAAGTTGAAGCTTCAAACGGCAATTTAAGGCATTTCCCTTGCAGCTAGATTACCGGAAGTGGGGTTTATCAGATTCTCCAACTCATTGTGCATCTAACAGGCGAATAAAATCACTACCAAAAATGACAAATCTTAATCGACTTTTTTTTACGGTACCCAAATAGCGTGAACTGGGAACCCAAAGTTGAAGCTTCAAACGGCAATTTAAGGCATTTCTCTTGCAGCTAGACTACCGGAAGTGGGGTTTATCAGATTCTCCAACTCATTGTGCATCTAACAGGCGAATAAAATCACTACCAAAAATGACAAATCTTAATCGACTTTTTTTTACGGTACCCAAATAGCGTGAACTGGGAACCCAAAGTTGAAGCTTCAAACGGCAATTTAAGGCATTTCTCTTGCAGCTAGACTACCGGAAGTGGGGTTTATCAGATTCTCCAACTCATTGTGCATCTAATAGGCGAATAAAATCACTACCAAAAATGACAAATCTTAATCGACTTTTTTTTTACGGTACCCAAATAGCGTGAACTGGGAACCCAAAGTTGAAGCTTCAAACGGCAATTTAAGGCATTTCTCTTGCAGCTAGACTACCGGAAGTGGGGTTTATCAGATTCTCCAACTCATTGTGCATCTAATAGGCGAATAAAATCACTACCAAAAATGACAAATCTTAATCGACTTTTTTTTACGATACCCAAATAGCGTGAACTGGGAACCCAAAGTTGAAGCTTCAAACGGCAATTTAAGGCATTTCACTTGCAGCTAGACTACCGGAAGTGGGGTTTATCAGATTCTCCAACTCATTGTGCATCTAACAGGCCAATAAAATCACTACCAAAAATGACAAATCTTAATCGACTTTTTTTTACGATACCCAAATAGCGTGAACTGGGAACCCAAACTTGAAGCTTCAAACGGCAATTTAAGGCATTTCCCTTGCAGCTAGATTACCGGAAGTGGGGTTTATCAGATTCTCCAACTCATTGTGCATCTAACAGGCGAATAAAATCACTACCAAAAATGACAAATCTTAATCGACTTTTTTTTACGATACCCAAATAGCGTGAACTGGGAACCCAAAGTTGAAGCTTCAAACGGCAATTTAAGGCATTTCCCTTGCAGCTAGATTACCGGAAGTGGGGTTTATCAGATTCTCCAACTCATTGTGCATCTAACAGGCGAATAAAATCACTACCAAAAATGACAAATCTTAATCGACTTTTTTTTACGATACCCAAATAGCGTGAACTGGGAACCCAAAGTTGAAGCTTCAAACGGCAATTTAAGGCATTTCTCTTGCAGCTAGACTACCGGAAGTGGGGTTTATCAGATTCTCCAACTCATTGTGCATCTAACAGGCGAATAAAATCACTACCAAAAATGACAAATCTTAATCGACTTTTTTTTACGATACCCAAATAGCGTGAACTGGGAACCCAAAGTTGAAGCTTCAAACGGCAATTTAAGGCATTTCCCTTGCAGCTAGATTACCGGAAGTGGGGTTTATCAGATTCTCCAACTCATTGTGCATCTAACAGGCGAATAAAATCACTACCAAAAATGACAAATCTTAATCGACTTTTTTTTACGATACCCAAATAGCGTGAACTGGGAACCCAAAGTTGAAGCTTCAAACGGCAATTTAAGGCATTTCCCTTGCAGCTAGATTACCGGAAGTGGGGTTTATCAGATTCTCCAACTCATTGTGCATCTAACAGGCGAATAAAATCACTACCAAAAATGACAAATCTTAATCGACTTTTTTTTACGATACCCAAATAGCGTGAACTGGGAACCCAAAGTTGAAGCTTCAAACGGCAATTTAAGGCATTTCTCTTGCAGCTAGACTACCGGAAGTGGGGTTTATCAGATTCTCCAACTCATTGTGCATCTAATAGGCGAATAAAATCACTACCAAAAATGACAAATCTTAATCGACTTTTTTTTACGATACCCAAATAGCGTGAACTGGGAACCCAAAGTTGAAGCTTCAAACGGCAATTTAAGGCATTTCTCTTGCAGCTAGACTACCGGAAGTGGGGTTTATCAGATTCTCCAACTCATTGTGCATCTAACAGGCGAATAAAATCACTACCAAAAATGACAAATCTTAATCGACTTTTTTTTACGATACCCAAATAGCGTGAACTGGGAACCCAAAGTTGAAGCTTCAAACGGCAATTTAAGGCATTTCCCTTGCAGCTAGATTACCGGAAGTGGGGTTTATCAGATTCTCCAACTCATTGTGCATCTAACAGGCGAATAAAATCACTACCAAAAATGACAAATCTTAATCGACTTTTTTTTACGATACCCAAATAGCGTGAACTGGGAACCCAAAGTTGAAGCTTCAAACGGCAATTTAAGGCATTTCCCTTGCAGCTAGATTACCGGAAGTGGGGTTTATCAGATTCTCCAACTCATTGTGCATCTAACAGGCCAATAAAATCACTACCAAAAATGACAAATCTTAATCGACTTTTTTTTACGATACCCAAATAGCGTGAACTGGGAACCCAAAGTTGAAGCTTCAAACGGCAATTTAAGGCATTTCCCTTGCAGCTAGACTACCGGAAGTGGGGTTTATCAGATTCTCCAACTCATTGTGCATCTAATAGGCGAATAAAATCACTACCAAAAATGACAAATCTTAATCGACTTTTTTTTACGATACCCAAATAGCGTGAACTGGGAACCCAAAGTTGAAGCTTCAAACGGCAATTTAAGGCATTTCTCTTGCAGCTAGACTACCGGAAGTGGGGTTTATCAGATTCTCCAACTCATTGTGCATCTAACAGGCGAATAAAATCACTACCAAAAATGACAAATCTTAATCGACTTTTTTTTACGATACCCAAATAGCGTGAACTGGGAACCCAAAGTTGAAGCTTCAAACGGCAATTTAAGGCATTTCCCTTGCAGCTAGATTACCGGAAGTGGGGTTTATCAGATTCTCCAACTCATTGTGCATCTAACAGGCGAATAAAATCACTACCAAAAATGACAAATCTTAATCGACTTTTTTTTACGATACCCAAATAGCGTGAACTGGGAACCCAAAGTTGAAGCTTCAAACGGCAATTTAAGGCATTTCCCTTGCAGCTAGATTACCGGAAGTGGGGTTTATCAGATTCTCCAACTCATTGTGCATCTAACAGGCGAATAAAATCACTACCAAAAATGACAAATCTTAATCGACTTTTTTTTACGGTACCCAAATAGCGTGAACTGGGAACCCAAAGTTGAAGCTTCAAACGGCAATTTAAGGCATTTCTCTTGCAGCTAGACTACCGGAAGTGGGGTTTATCAGATTCTCCAACTCATTGTGCATCTAACAGGCGAATAAAATCACTACCAAAAATGACAAATCTTAATCGACTTTTTTTTACGGTACCCAAATAGCGTGAACTGGGAACCCAAAGTTGAAGCTTCAAACGGCAATTTAAGGCATTTCTCTTGCAGCTAGACTACCGGAAGTGGGGTTTATCAGATTCTCCAACTCATTGTGCATCTAATAGGCGAATAAAATCACTACCAAAAATGACAAATCTTAATCGACTTTTTTTTACGGTACCCAAATAGCGTGAACTGGGAACCCAAAGTTGAAGCTTCAAACGGCAATTTAAGGCATTTCTCTTGCAGCTAGACTACCGGAAGTGGGGTTTATCAGATTCTCCAACTCATTGTGCATCTAATAGGCGAATAAAATCACTACCAAAAATGACAAATCTTAATCGACTTTTTTTTACGATACCCAAATAGCGTGAACTGGGAACCCAAAGTTGAAGCTTCAAACGGCAATTTAAGGCATTTCACTTGCAGCTAGACTACCGGAAGTGGGGTTTATCAGATTCTCCAACTCATTGTGCATCTAACAGGCCAATAAAATCACTACCAAAAATGACAAATCTTAATCGACTTTTTTTTACGATACCCAAATAGCGTGAACTGGGAACCCAAAGTTGAAGCTTCAAACGGCAATTTAAGGCATTTCCCTTGCAGCTAGATTACCGGAAGTGGGGTTTATCAGATTCTCCAACTCATTGTGCATCTAACAGGCGAATAAAATCACTACCAAAAATGACAAATCTTAATCGACTTTTTTTTACGATACCCAAATAGCGTGAACTGGGAACCCAAAGTTGAAGCTTCAAACGGCAATTTAAGGCATTTCCCTTGCAGCTAGATTACCGGAAGTGGGGTTTATCAGATTCTCCAACTCATTGTGCATCTAACAGGCGAATAAAATCACTACCAAAAATGACAAATCTTAATCGACTTTTTTTTACGATACCCAAATAGCGTGAACTGGGAACCCAAAGTTGAAGCTTCAAACGGCAATTTAAGGCATTTCTCTTGCAGCTAGACTACCGGAAGTGGGGTTTATCAGATTCTCCAACTCATTGTGCATCTAATAGGCGAATAAAATCACTACCAAAAATGACAAATCTTAATCGACTTTTTTTTACGATACCCAAATAGCGTGAACTGGGAACCCAAAGTTGAAGCTTCAAACGGCAATTTAAGGCATTTCACTTGCAGCTAGACTACCGGAAGTGGGGTTTATCAGATTCTCCAACTCATTGTGCATCTAACAGGCCAATAAAATCACTACCAAAAATGACAAATCTTAATCGACTTTTTTTTACGATACCCAAATAGCGTGAACTGGGAACCCAAAGTTGAAGCTTCAAACGGCAATTTAAGGCATTTCCCTTGCAGCTAGATTACCGGAAGTGGGGTTTATCAGATTCTCCAACTCATTGTGCATCTAACAGGCGAATAAAATCACTACCAAAAATGACAAATCTTAATCGACTTTTTTTTACGATACCCAAATAGCGTGAACTGGGAACCCAAAGTTGAAGCTTCAAACGGCAATTTAAGGCATTTCCCTTGCAGCTAGATTACCGGAAGTGGGGTTTATCAGATTCTCCAACTCATTGTGCATCTAACAGGCGAATAAAATCACTACCAAAAATGACAAATCTTAATCGACTTTTTTTTACGATACCCAAATAGCGTGAACTGGGAACCCAAAGTTGAAGCTTCAAACGGCAATTTAAGGCATTTCTCTTGCAGCTAGACTACCGGAAGTGGGGTTTATCAGATTCTCCAACTCATTGTGCATCTAATAGGCGAATAAAATCACTACCAAAAATGACAAATCTTAATCGACTTTTTTTTACGATACCCAAATAGCGTGAACTGGGAACCCAAAGTTGAAGCTTCAAACGGCAATTTAAGGCATTTCTCTTGCAGCTAGACTACCGGAAGTGGGGTTTATCAGATTCTCCAACTCATTGTGCATCTAACAGGCGAATAAAATCACTACCAAAAATGACAAATCTTAATCGACTTTTTTTTACGATACCCAAATAGCGTGAACTGGGAACCCAAAGTTGAAGCTTCAAACGGCAATTTAAGGCATTTCCCTTGCAGCTAGATTACCGGAAGTGGGGTTTATCAGATTCTCCAACTCATTGTGCATCTAACAGGCGAATAAAATCACTACCAAAAATGACAAATCTTAATCGACTTTTTTTTACGATACCCAAATAGCGTGAACTGGGAACCCAAAGTTGAAGCTTCAAACGGCAATTTAAGGCATTTCCCTTGCAGCTAGATTACCGGAAGTGGGGTTTATCAGATTCTCCAACTCATTGTGCATCTAACAGGCGAATAAAATCACTACCAAAAATGACAAATCTTAATCGACTTTTTTTTACGGTACCCAAATAGCGTGAACTGGGAACCCAAAGTTGAAGCTTCAAACGGCAATTTAAGGCATTTCTCTTGCAGCTAGACTACCGGAAGTGGGGTTTATCAGATTCTCCAACTCATTGTGCATCTAACAGGCGAATAAAATCACTACCAAAAATGACAAATCTTAATCGACTTTTTTTTACGGTACCCAAATAGCGTGAACTGGGAACCCAAAGTTGAAGCTTCAAACGGCAATTTAAGGCATTTCTCTTGCAGCTAGACTACCGGAAGTGGGGTTTATCAGATTCTCCAACTCATTGTGCATCTAATAGGCGAATAAAATCACTACCAAAAATGACAAATCTTAATCGACTTTTTTTTACGATACCCAAATAGCGTGAACTGGGAACCCAAAGTTGAAGCTTCAAACGGCAATTTAAGGCATTTCACTTGCAGCTAGACTACCGGAAGGGGGGTTTATCAGATTCTCCAACTCATTGTGCATCTAACAGGCCAATAAAATCACTACCAAAAATGACAAATCTTAATCGACTTTTTTTTACGATACCCAAATAGCGTGAACTGGGAACCCAAAGTTGAAGCTTCAAACGGCAATTTAAGGCATTTCCCTTGCAGCTAGATTACCGGAAGTGGGGTTTATCAGATTCTCCAACTCATTGTGCATCTAACAGGCGAATAAAATCACTACCAAAAATGACAAATCTTAATCGACTTTTTTTTACGATACCCAAATAGCGTGAACTGGGAACCCAAAGTTGAAGCTTCAAACGGCAATTTAAGGCATTTCCCTTGCAGCTAGATTACCGGAAGTGGGGTTTATCAGATTCTCCAACTCATTGTGCATCTAACAGGCGAATAAAATCACTACCAAAAATGACAAATCTTAATCGACTTTTTTTTACGATACCCAAATAGCGTGAACTGGGAACCCAAAGTTGAAGCTTCAAACGGCAATTTAAGGCATTTCTCTTGCAGCTAGACTACCGGAAGTGGGGTTTATCAGATTCTCCAACTCATTGTGCATCTAATAGGCGAATAAAATCACTACCAAAAATGACAAATCTTAATCGACTTTTTTTTACGATACCCAAATAGCGTGAACTGGGAACCCAAAGTTGAAGCTTCAAACGGCAATTTAAGGCATTTCTCTTGCAGCTAGACTACCGGAAGTGGGGTTTATCAGATTCTCCAACTCATTGTGCATCTAACAGGCGAATAAAATCACTACCAAAAATGACAAATCTTAATCGACTTTTTTTTACGATACCCAAATAGCGTGAACTGGGAACCCAAAGTTGAAGCTTCAAACGGCAATTTAAGGCATTTCCCTTGCAGCTAGATTACCGGAAGTGGGGTTTATCAGATTCTCCAACTCATTGTGCATCTAACAGGCGAATAAAATCACTACCAAAAATGACAAATCTTAATCGACTTTTTTTTACGATACCCAAATAGCGTGAACTGGGAACCCAAAGTTGAAGCTTCAAACGGCAATTTAAGGCATTTCCCTTGCAGCTAGATTACCGGAAGTGGGGTTTATCAGATTCTCCAACTCATTGTGCATCTAACAGGCGAATAAAATCACTACCAAAAATGACAAATCTTAATCGACTTTTTTTTACGGTACCCAAATAGCGTGAACTGGGAACCCAAAGTTGAAGCTTCAAACGGCAATTTAAGGCATTTCTCTTGCAGCTAGACTACCGGAAGTGGGGTTTATCAGATTCTCCAACTCATTGTGCATCTAACAGGCGAATAAAATCACTACCAAAAATGACAAATCTTAATCGACTTTTTTTTACGGTACCCAAATAGCGTGAACTGGGAACCCAAAGTTGAAGCTTCAAACGGCAATTTAAGGCATTTCTCTTGCAGCTAGACTACCGGAAGTGGGGTTTATCAGATTCTCCAACTCATTGTGCATCTAATAGGCGAATAAAATCACTACCAAAAATGACAAATCTTAATCGACTTTTTTTTACGGTACCCAAATAGCGTGAACTGGGAACCCAAAGTTGAAGCTTCAAACGGCAATTTAAGGCATTTCTCTTGCAGCTAGACTACCGGAAGTGGGGTTTATCAGATTCTCCAACTCATTGTGCATCTAATAGGCGAATAAAATCACTACCAAAAATGACAAATCTTAATCGACTTTTTTTTACGATACCCAAATAGCGTGAACTGGGAACCCAAAGTTGAAGCTTCAAACGGCAATTTAAGGCATTTCACTTGCAGCTAGACTACCGGAAGTGGGGTTTATCAGATTCTCCAACTCATTGTGCATCTAACAGGCCAATAAAATCACTACCAAAAATGACAAATCTTAATCGACTTTTTTTTACGATACCCAAATAGCGTGAACTGGGAACCCAAAGTTGAAGCTTCAAACGGCAATTTAAGGCATTTCCCTTGCAGCTAGATTACCGGAAGTGGGGTTTATCAGATTCTCCAACTCATTGTGCATCTAACAGGCGAATAAAATCACTACCAAAAATGACAAATCTTAATCGACTTTTTTTTACGATACCCAAATAGCGTGAACTGGGAACCCAAAGTTGAAGCTTCAAACGGCAATTTAAGGCATTTCCCTTGCAGCTAGATTACCGGAAGTGGGGTTTATCAGATTCTCCAACTCATTGTGCATCTAACAGGCGAATAAAATCACTACCAAAAATGACAAATCTTAATCGACTTTTTTTTACGATACCCAAATAGCGTGAACTGGGAACCCAAAGTTGAAGCTTCAAACGGCAATTTAAGGCATTTCTCTTGCAGCTAGACTACCGGAAGTGGGGTTTATCAGATTCTCCAACTCATTGTGCATCTAATAGGCGAATAAAATCACTACCAAAAATGACAAATCTTAATCGACTTTTTTTTACGATACCCAAATAGCGTGAACTGGGAACCCAAAGTTGAAGCTTCAAACGGCAATTTAAGGCATTTCTCTTGCAGCTAGACTACCGGAAGTGGGGTTTATCAGATTCTCCAACTCATTGTGCATCTAACAGGCGAATAAAATCACTACCAAAAATGACAAATCTTAATCGACTTTTTTTTACGATACCCAAATAGCGTGAACTGGGAACCCAAAGTTGAAGCTTCAAACGGCAATTTAAGGCATTTCCCTTGCAGCTAGATTACCGGAAGTGGGGTTTATCAGATTCTCCAACTCATTGTGCATCTAACAGGCGAATAAAATCACTACCAAAAATGACAAATCTTAATCGACTTTTTTTTACGATACCCAAATAGCGTGAACTGGGAACCCAAAGTTGAAGCTTCAAACGGCAATTTAAGGCATTTCCCTTGCAGCTAGATTACCGGAAGTGGGGTTTATCAGATTCTCCAACTCATTGTGCATCTAACAGGCGAATAAAATCACTACCAAAAATGACAAATCTTAATCGACTTTTTTTTACGGTACCCAAATAGCGTGAACTGGGAACCCAAAGTTGAAGCTTCAAACGGCAATTTAAGGCATTTCTCTTGCAGCTAGACTACCGGAAGTGGGGTTTATCAGATTCTCCAACTCATTGTGCATCTAACAGGCGAATAAAATCACTACCAAAAATGACAAATCTTAATCGACTTTTTTTTACGGTACCCAAATAGCGTGAACTGGGAACCCAAAGTTGAAGCTTCAAACGGCAATTTAAGGCATTTCTCTTGCAGCTAGACTACCGGAAGTGGGGTTTATCAGATTCTCCAACTCATTGTGCATCTAATAGGCGAATAAAATCACTACCAAAAATGACAAATCTTAATCGACTTTTTTTTACGATACCCAAATAGCGTGAACTGGGAACCCAAAGTTGAAGCTTCAAACGGCAATTTAAGGCATTTCCCTTGCAGCTAGATTACCGGAAGTGGGGTTTATCAGATTCTCCAACTCATTGTGCATCTAACAGGCGAATAAAATCACTACCAAAAATGACAAATCTTAATCGACTTTTTTTTACGATACCCAAATAGCGTGAACTGGGAACCCAAAGTTGAAGCTTCAAACGGCAATTTAAGGCATTTCCCTTGCAGCTAGATTACCGGAAGTGGGGTTTATCAGATTCTCCAACTCATTGTGCATCTAACAGGCGAATAAAATCACTACCAAAAATGACAAATCTTAATCGACTTTTTTTTACGATACCCAAATAGCGTGAACTGGGAACCCAAAGTTGAAGCTTCAAACGGCAATTTAAGGCATTTCTCTTGCAGCTAGACTACCGGAAGTGGGGTTTATCAGATTCTCCAACTCATTGTGCATCTAATAGGCGAATAAAATCACTACCAAAAATGACAAATCTTAATCGACTTTTTTTTACGATACCCAAATAGCGTGAACTGGGAACCCAAAGTTGAAGCTTCAAACGGCAATTTAAGGCATTTCTCTTGCAGCTAGACTACCGGAAGTGGGGTTTATCAGATTCTCCAACTCATTGTGCATCTAACAGGCGAATAAAATCACTACCAAAAATGACAAATCTTAATCGACTTTTTTTTACGATACCCAAATAGCGTGAACTGGGAACCCAAAGTTGAAGCTTCAAACGGCAATTTAAGGCATTTCCCTTGCAGCTAGATTACCGGAAGTGGGGTTTATCAGATTCTCCAACTCATTGTGCATCTAACAGGCGAATAAAATCACTACCAAAAATGACAAATCTTAATCGACTTTTTTTTACGATACCCAAATAGCGTGAACTGGGAACCCAAAGTTGAAGCTTCAAACGGCAATTTAAGGCATTTCCCTTGCAGCTAGATTACCGGAAGTGGGGTTTATCAGATTCTCCAACTCATTGTGCATCTAACAGGCGAATAAAATCACTACCAAAAATGACAAATCTTAATCGACTTTTTTTTACGGTACCCAAATAGCGTGAACTGGGAACCCAAAGTTGAAGCTTCAAACGGCAATTTAAGGCATTTCTCTTGCAGCTAGACTACCGGAAGTGGGGTTTATCAGATTCTCCAACTCATTGTGCATCTAATAGGCGAATAAAATCACTACCAAAAATGACAAATCTTAATCGACTTTTTTTTACGGTACCCAAATAGCGTGAACTGGGAACCCAAAGTTGAAGCTTCAAACGGCAATTTAAGGCATTTCTCTTGCAGCTAGACTACCGGAAGTGGGGTTTATCAGATTCTCCAACTCATTGTGCATCTAATAGGCGAATAAAATCACTACCAAAAATGACAAATCTTAATCGACTTTTTTTTACGATACCCAAATAGCGTGAACTGGGAACCCAAAGTTGAAGCTTCAAACGGCAATTTAAGGCATTTCACTTGCAGCTAGACTACCGGAAGTGGGGTTTATCAGATTCTCCAACTCATTGTGCATCTAACAGGCGAATAAAATCACTACCAAAAATGACAAATCTTAATCGACTTTTTTTTACGATACCCAAATAGCGTGAACTGGGAACCCAAAGTTGAAGCTTCAAACGGCAATTTAAGGCATTTCCCTTGCAGCTAGATTACCGGAAGTGGGGTTTATCAGATTCTCCAACTCATTGTGCATCTAACAGGCGAATAAAATCACTACCAAAAATGACAAATCTTAATCGACTTTTTTTTACGATACCCAAATAGCGTGAACTGGGAACCCAAAGTTGAAGCTTCAAACGGCAATTTAAGGCATTTCCCTTGCAGCTAGATTACCGGAAGTGGGGTTTATCAGATTCTCCAACTCATTGTGCATCTAACAGGCGAATAAAATCACTACCAAAAATGACAAATCTTAATCGACTTTTTTTTACGGTACCCAAATAGCGTGAACTGGGAACCCAAAGTTGAAGCTTCAAACGGCAATTTAAGGCATTTCTCTTGCAGCTAGACTACCGGAAGTGGGGTTTATCAGATTCTCCAACTCATTGTGCATCTAATAGGCGAATAAAATCACTGCCAAAAATGACAAATCTTAATCGACTTTTTTTTACGATACCCAAATAGCGTGAACTGGGAACCCAAAGTTGAAGCTTCAAACGGCAATTTAAGGCATTTCACTTGCAGCTAGACTACCGGAAGTGGGGTTTATCAGATTCTCCAACTCATTGTGCATCTAACAGGCGAATAAAATCACTACCAAAAATGACAAATCTTAATCGACTTTTTTTTACGATACCCAAATAGCGTGAACTGGGAACCCAAAGTTGAAGCTTCAAACGGCAATTTAAGGCATTTCACTTGCAGCTAGACTACCGGAAGTGGGGTTTATCAGATTCTCCAACTCATTGTGCATCTAACAGGCCAATAAAATCACTACCAAAAATGACAAATCTTAATCGACTTTTTTTTACGATACCCAAATAGCGTGAACTGGGAACCCAAAGTTGAAGCTTCAAACGGCAATTTAAGGCATTTCCCTTGCAGCTAGATTACCGGAAGTGGGGTTTATCAGATTCTCCAACTCATTGTGCATCTAACAGGCGAATAAAATCACTACCAAAAATGACAAATCTTAATCGACTTTTTTTTACGATACCCAAATAGCGTGAACTGGGAACCCAAAGTTGAAGCTTCAAACGGCAATTTAAGGCATTTCCCTTGCAGCTAGATTACCGGAAGTGGGGTTTATCAGATTCTCCAACTCATTGTGCATCTAACAGGCGAATAAAATCACTACCAAAAATGACAAATCTTAATCGACTTTTTTTTACGATACCCAAATAGCGTGAACTGGGAACCCAAAGTTGAAGCTTCAAACGGCAATTTAAGGCATTTCTCTTGCAGCTAGACTACCGGAAGTGGGGTTTATCAGATTCTCCAACTCATTGTGCATCTAATAGGCGAATAAAATCACTACCAAAAATGACAAATCTTAATCGACTTTTTTTTACGATACCCAAATAGCGTGAACTGGGAACCCAAAGTTGAAGCTTCAAACGGCAATTTAAGGCATTTCTCTTGCAGCTAGACTACCGGAAGTGGGGTTTATCAGATTCTCCAACTCATTGTGCATCTAACAGGCGAATAAAATCACTACCAAAAATGACAAATCTTAATCGACTTTTTTTTACGATACCCAAATAGCGTGAACTGGGAACCCAAAGTTGAAGCTTCAAACGGCAATTTAAGGCATTTCCCTTGCAGCTAGATTACCGGAAGTGGGGTTTATCAGATTCTCCAACTCATTGTGCATCTAACAGGCGAATAAAATCACTACCAAAAATGACAAATCTTAATCGACTTTTTTTTACGATACCCAAATAGCGTGAACTGGGAACCCAAAGTTGAAGCTTCAAACGGCAATTTAAGGCATTTCCCTTGCAGCTAGATTACCGGAAGTGGGGTTTATCAGATTCTCCAACTCATTGTGCATCTAACAGGCGAATAAAATCACTACCAAAAATGACAAATCTTAATCGACTTTTTTTTACGGTACCCAAATAGCGTGAACTGGGAACCCAAAGTTGAAGCTTCAAACGGCAATTTAAGGCATTTCTCTTGCAGCTAGACTACCGGAAGTGGGGTTTATCAGATTCTCCAACTCATTGTGCATCTAACAGGCGAATAAAATCACTACCAAAAATGACAAATCTTAATCGACTTTTTTTTACGGTACCCAAATAGCGTGAACTGGGAACCCAAAGTTGAAGCTTCAAACGGCAATTTAAGGCATTTCTCTTGCAGCTAGACTACCGGAAGTGGGGTTTATCAGATTCTCCAACTCATTGTGCATCTAATAGGCGAATAAAATCACTACCAAAAATGACAAATCTTAATCGACTTTTTTTTACGATACCCAAATAGCGTGAACTGGGAACCCAAAGTTGAAGCTTCAAACGGCAATTTAAGGCATTTCCCTTGCAGCTAGATTACCGGAAGTGGGGTTTATCAGATTCTCCAACTCATTGTGCATCTAACAGGCGAATAAAATCACTACCAAAAATGACAAATCTTAATCGACTTTTTTTTACGGTACCCAAATAGCGTGAACTGGGAACCCAAAGTTGAAGCTTCAAACGGCAATTTAAGGCATTTCTCTTGCAGCTAGACTACCGGAAGTGGGGTTTATCAGATTCTCCAACTCATTGTGCATCTAATAGGCGAATAAAATCACTACCAAAAATGACAAATCTTAATCGACTTTTTTTTACGGTACCCAAATAGCGTGAACTGGGAACCCAAAGTTGAAGCTTCAAACGGCAATTTAAGGCATTTCTCTTGCAGCTAGACTACCGGAAGTGGGGTTTATCAGATTCTCCAACTCATTGTGCATCTAATAGGCGAATAAAATCACTACCAAAAATGACAAATCTTAATCGACTTTTTTTTACGATACCCAAATAGCGTGAACTGGGAACCCAAAGTTGAAGCTTCAAACGGCAATTTAAGGCATTTCACTTGCAGCTAGACTACCGGAAGTGGGGTTTATCAGATTCTCCAACTCATTGTGCATCTAACAGGCGAATAAAATCACTACCAAAAATGACAAATCTTAATCGACTTTTTTTTACGATACCCAAATAGCGTGAACTGGGAACCCAAAGTTGAAGCTTCAAACGGCAATTTAAGGCATTTCCCTTGCAGCTAGATTACCGGAAGTGGGGTTTATCAGATTCTCCAACTCATTGTGCATCTAACAGGCGAATAAAATCACTACCAAAAATGACAAATCTTAATCGACTTTTTTTTACGATACCCAAATAGCGTGAACTGGGAACCCAAAGTTGAAGCTTCAAACGGCAATTTAAGGCATTTCCCTTGCAGCTAGATTACCGGAAGTGGGGTTTATCAGATTCTCCAACTCATTGTGCATCTAACAGGCGAATAAAATCACTACCAAAAATGACAAATCTTAATCGACTTTTTTTTACGGTACCCAAATAGCGTGAACTGGGAACCCAAAGTTGAAGCTTCAAACGGCAATTTAAGGCATTTCTCTTGCAGCTAGACTACCGGAAGTGGGGTTTATCAGATTCTCCAACTCATTGTGCATCTAATAGGCGAATAAAATCACTACCAAAAATGACAAATCTTAATCGACTTTTTTTTACGGTACCCAAATAGCGTGAACTGGGAACCCAAAGTTGAAGCTTCAAACGGCAATTTAAGGCATTTCTCTTGCAGCTAGACTACCGGAAGTGGGGTTTATCAGATTCTCCAACTCATTGTGCATCTAATAGGCGAATAAAATCACTACCAAAAATGACAAATCTTAATCGACTTTTTTTTACGATACCCAAATAGCGTGAACTGGGAACCCAAAGTTGAAGCTTCAAACGGCAATTTAAGGCATTTCACTTGCAGCTAGACTACCGGAAGTGGGGTTTATCAGATTCTCCAACTCATTGTGCATCTAACAGGCGAATAAAATCACTACCAAAAATGACAAATCTTAATCGACTTTTTTTTACGATACCCAAATAGCGTGAACTGGGAACCCAAAGTTGAAGCTTCAAACGGCAATTTAAGGCATTTCCCTTGCAGCTAGATTACCGGAAGTGGGGTTTATCAGATTCTCCAACTCATTGTGCATCTAACAGGCGAATAAAATCACTACCAAAAATGACAAATCTTAATCGACTTTTTTTTACGATACCCAAATAGCGTGAACTGGGAACCCAAAGTTGAAGCTTCAAACGGCAATTTAAGGCATTTCCCTTGCAGCTAGATTACCGGAAGTGGGGTTTATCAGATTCTCCAACTCATTGTGCATCTAACAGGCGAATAAAATCACTACCAAAAATGACAAATCTTAATCGACTTTTTTTTACGGTACCCAAATAGCGTGAACTGGGAACCCAAAGTTGAAGCTTCAAACGGCAATCTAAGGCATTTCTCTTGCAGCTAGACTACCGGAAGTGGGGTTTATCAGATTCTCCAACTCATTGTGCATCTAATAGGCGAATAAAATCACTGCCAAAAATGACAAATCTTAATCGACTTTTTTTTACGATACCCAAATAGCGTGAACTGGGAACCCAAAGTTGAAGCTTCAAACGGCAATTTAAGGCATTTCACTTGCAGCTAGACTACCGGAAGTGGGGTTTATCAGATTCTCCAACTCATTGTGCATCTAACAGGCGAATAAAATCACTACCAAAAATGACAAATCTTAATCGACTTTTTTTTACGATACCCAAATAGCGTGAACTGGGAACCCAAAGTTGAAGCTTCAAACGGCAATTTAAGGCATTTCCCTTGCAGCTAGATTACCGGAAGTGGGGTTTATCAGATTCTCCAACTCATTGTGCATCTAACAGGCGAATAAAATCACTACCAAAAATGACAAATCTTAATCGACTTTTTTTTACGATACCCAAATAGCGTGAACTGGGAACCCAAAGTTGAAGCTTCAAACGGCAATTTAAGGCATTTCCCTTGCAGCTAGATTACCGGAAGTGGGGTTTATCAGATTCTCCAACTCATTGTGCATCTAACAGGCGAATAAAATCACTACCAAAAATGACAAATCTTAATCGACTTTTTTTTACGGTACCCAAATAGCGTGAACTGGGAACCCAAAGTTGAAGCTTCAAACGGCAATTTAAGGCATTTCTCTTGCAGCTAGACTACCGGAAGTGGGGTTTATCAGATTCTCCAACACATTGTGCATCTAATAGGCGAATAAAATCACTACCAAAAATGACAAATCTTAATCGACTTTTTTTTACGGTACCCAAATAGCGTGAACTGGGAACCCAAAGTTGAAGCTTCAAACGGCAATTTAAGGCATTTCTCTTGCAGCTAGACTACCGGAAGTGGGGTTTATCAGATTCTCCAACTCATTGTGCATCTAATAGGCGAATAAAATCACTACCAAAAATGACAAATCTTAATCGACTTTTTTTTACGATACCCAAATAGCGTGAACTGGGAACCCAAAGTTGAAGCTTCAAACGGCAATTTAAGGCATTTCACTTGCAGCTAGACTACCGGAAGTGGGGTTTATCAGATTCTCCAACTCATTGTGCATCTAACAGGCCAATAAAATCACTACCAAAAATGACAAATCTTAATCGACTTTTTTTTACGATACCCAAATAGCGTGAACTGGGAACCCAAAGTTGAAGCTTCAAACGGCAATTTAAGGCATTTCCCTTGCAGCTAGATTACCGGAAGTGGGGTTTATCAGATTCTCCAACTCATTGTGCATCTAACAGGCGAATAAAATCACTACCAAAAATGACAAATCTTAATCGACTTTTTTTTACGATACCCAAATAGCGTGAACTGGGAACCCAAAGTTGAAGCTTCAAACGGCAATTTAAGGCATTTCCCTTGCAGCTAGATTACCGGAAGTGGGGTTTATCAGATTCTCCAACTCATTGTGCATCTAACAGGCGAATAAAATCACTACCAAAAATGACAAATCTTAATCGACTTTTTTTTACGGTACCCAAATAGCGTGAACTGGGAACCCAAAGTTGAAGCTTCAAACGGCAATTTAAGGCATTTCTCTTGCAGCTAGACTACCGGAAGTGGGGTTTATCAGATTCTCCAACTCATTGTGCATCTAACAGGCGAATAAAATCACTACCAAAAATGACAAATCTTAATCGACTTTTTTTTACGGTACCCAAATAGCGTGAACTGGGAACCCAAAGTTGAAGCTTCAAACGGCAATTTAAGGCATTTCTCTTGCAGCTAGACTACCGGAAGTGGGGTTTATCAGATTCTCCAACTCATTGTGCATCTAATAGGCGAATAAAATCACTACCAAAAATGACAAATCTTAATCGACTTTTTTTTACGATACCCAAATAGCGTGAACTGGGAACCCAAAGTTGAAGCTTCAAACGGCAATTTAAGGCATTTCCCTTGCAGCTAGATTACCGGAAGTGGGGTTTATCAGATTCTCCAACTCATTGTGCATCTAACAGGCGAATAAAATCACTACCAAAAATGACAAATCTTAATCGACTTTTTTTTTACGATACCCAAATAGCGTGAACTGGGAACCCAAAGTTGAAGCTTCAAACGGCAATTTAAGGCATTTCCCTTGCAGCTAGATTACCGGAAGTGGGGTTTATCAGATTCTCCAACTCATTGTGCATCTAACAGGCGAATAAAATCACTACCAAAAATGACAAATCTTAATCGACTTTTTTTTACGATACCCAAATAGCGTGAACTGGGAACCCAAAGTTGAAGCTTCAAACGGCAATTTAAGGCATTTCTCTTGCAGCTAGACTACCGGAAGTGGGGTTTATCAGATTCTCCAACTCATTGTGCATCTAATAGGCGAATAAAATCACTACCAAAAATGACAAATCTTAATCGACTTTTTTTTACGATACCCAAATAGCGTGAACTGGGAACCCAAAGTTGAAGCTTCAAACGGCAATTTAAGGCATTTCCCTTGCAGCTAGATTACCGGAAGTGGGGTTTATCAGATTCTCCAACTCATTGTGCATCTAACAGGCGAATAAAATCACTACCAAAAATGACAAATCTTAATCGACTTTTTTTTACGATACCCAAATAGCGTGAACTGGGAACCCAAAGTTGAAGCTTCAAACGGCAATTTAAGGCATTTCCCTTGCAGCTAGATTACCGGAAGTGGGGTTTATCAGATTCTCCAACTCATTGTGCATCTAACAGGCGAATAAAATCACTACCAAAAATGACAAATCTTAATCGACTTTTTTTTACGGTACCCAAATAGCGTGAACTGGGAACCCAAAGTTGAAGCTTCAAACGGCAATTTAAGGCATTTCTCTTGCAGCTAGACTACCGGAAGTGGGGTTTATCAGATTCTCCAACTCATTGTGCATCTAATAGGCGAATAAAATCACTACCAAAAATGACAAATCTTAATCGACTTTTTTTTACGGTACCCAAATAGCGTGAACTGGGAACCCAAAGTTGAAGCTTCAAACGGCAATTTAAGGCATTTCTCTTGCAGCTAGACTACCGGAAGTGGGGTTTATCAGATTCTCCAACTCATTGTGCATCTAATAGGCGAATAAAATCACTACCAAAAATGACAAATCTTAATCGACTTTTTTTTACGATACCCAAATAGCGTGAACTGGGAACCCAAAGTTGAAGCTTCAAACGGCAATTTAAGGCATTTCACTTGCAGCTAGACTACCGGAAGTGGGGTTTATCAGATTCTCCAACTCATTGTGCATCTAACAGGCGAATAAAATCACTACCAAAAATGACAAATCTTAATCGACTTTTTTTTACGATACCCAAATAGCGTGAACTGGGAACCCAAAGTTGAAGCTTCAAACGGCAATTTAAGGCATTTCCCTTGCAGCTAGATTACCGGAAGTGGGGTTTATCAGATTCTCCAACTCATTGTGCATCTAACAGGCGAATAAAATCACTACCAAAAATGACAAATCTTAATCGACTTTTTTTTACGATACCCAAATAGCGTGAACTGGGAACCCAAAGTTGAAGCTTCAAACGGCAATTTAAGGCATTTCCCTTGCAGCTAGATTACCGGAAGTGGGGTTTATCAGATTCTCCAACTCATTGTGCATCTAACAGGCGAATAAAATCACTACCAAAAATGACAAATCTTAATCGACTTTTTTTTACGGTACCCAAATAGCGTGAACTGGGAACCCAAAGTTGAAGCTTCAAACGGCAATTTAAGGCATTTCTCTTGCAGCTAGACTACCGGAAGTGGGGTTTATCAGATTCTCCAACTCATTGTGCATCTAATAGGCGAATAAAATCACTACCAAAAATGACAAATCTTAATCGACTTTTTTTTACGATACCCAAATAGCGTGAACTGGGAACCCAAAGTTGAAGCTTCAAACGGCAATTTAAGGCATTTCTCTTGCAGCTAGACTACCGGAAGTGGGGTTTATCAGATTCTCCAACTCATTGTGCATCTAACAGGCGAATAAAATCACTACCAAAAATGACAAATCTTAATCGACTTTTTTTTACGATACCCAAATAGCGTGAACTGGGAACCCAAAGTTGAAGCTTCAAACGGCAATTTAAGGCATTTCCCTTGCAGCTAGATTACCGGAAGTGGGGTTTATCAGATTCTCCAACTCATTGTGCATCTAACAGGCGAATAAAATCACTACCAAAAATGACAAATCTTAATCGACTTTTTTTTACGATACCCAAATAGCGTGAACTGGGAACCCAAAGTTGAAGCTTCAAACGGCAATTTAAGGCATTTCCCTTGCAGCTAGATTACCGGAAGTGGGGTTTATCAGATTCTCCAACTCATTGTGCATCTAACAGGCGAATAAAATCACTACCAAAAATGACAAATCTTAATCGACTTTTTTTTACGGTACCCAAATAGCGTGAACTGGGAACCCAAAGTTGAAGCTTCAAACGGCAATTTAAGGCATTTCTCTTGCAGCTAGATTACCGGAAGTGGGGTTTATCAGATTCTCCAACTCATTGTGCATCTAACAGGCGAATAAAATCACTACCAAAAATGACAAATCTTAATCGACTTTTTTTTACGATACCCAAATAGCGTGAACTGGGAACCCAAAGTTGAAGCTTCAAACGGCAATTTAAGGCATTTCTCTTGCAGCTAGACTACCGGAAGTGGGGTTTATCAGATTCTCCAACTCATTGTGCATCTAATAGGCGAATAAAATCACTACCAAAAATGACAAATCTTAATCGACTTTTTTTTACGATACCCAAATAGCGTGAACTGGGAACCCAAAGTTGAAGCTTCAAACGGCAATTTAAGGCATTTCTCTTGCAGCTAGACTACCGGAAGTGGGGTTTATCAGATTCTCCAACTCATTGTGCATCTAACAGGCGAATAAAATCACTACCAAAAATGACAAATCTTAATCGACTTTTTTTTACGATACCCAAATAGCGTGAACTGGGAACCCAAAGTTGAAGCTTCAAACGGCAATTTAAGGCATTTCCCTTGCAGCTAGATTACCGGAAGTGGGGTTTATCAGATTCTCCAACTCATTGTGCATCTAACAGGCGAATAAAATCACTACCAAAAATGACAAATCTTAATCGACTTTTTTTTACGATACCCAAATAGCGTGAACTGGGAACCCAAAGTTGAAGCTTCAAACGGCAATTTAAGGCATTTCCCTTGCAGCTAGATTACCGGAAGTGGGGTTTATCAGATTCTCCAACTCATTGTGCATCTAACAGGCGAATAAAATCACTACCAAAAATGACAAATCTTAATCGACTTTTTTTTACGGTACCCAAATAGCGTGAACTGGGAACCCAAAGTTGAAGCTTCAAACGGCAATTTAAGGCATTTCTCTTGCAGCTAGACTACCGGAAGTGGGGTTTATCAGATTCTCCAACTCATTGTGCATCTAACAGGCGAATAAAATCACTACCAAAAATGACAAATCTTAATCGACTTTTTTTTACGGTACCCAAATAGCGTGAACTGGGAACCCAAAGTTGAAGCTTCAAACGGCAATTTAAGGCATTTCTCTTGCAGCTAGATTACCGGAAGTGGGGTTTATCAGATTCTCCAACTCATTGTGCATCTAATAGGCGAATAAAATCACTACCAAAAATGACAAATCTTAATCGACTTTTTTTTACGATACCCAAATAGCGTGAACTGGGAACCCAAAGTTGAAGCTTCAAACGGCAATTTAAGGCATTTCCCTTGCAGCTAGATTACCGGAAGTGGGGTTTATCAGATTCTCCAACTCATTGTGCATCTAACAGGCGAATAAAATCACTACCAAAAATGACAAATCTTAATCGACTTTTTTTTACGATACCCAAATAGCGTGAACTGGGAACCCAAAGTTGAAGCTTCAAACGGCAATTTAAGGCATTTCCCTTGCAGCTAGATTACCGGAAGTGGGGTTTATCAGATTCTCCAACTCATTGTGCATCTAACAGGCGAATAAAATCACTACCAAAAATGACAAATCTTAATCGACTTTTTTTTACGGTACCCAAATAGCGTGAACTGGGAACCCAAAGTTGAAGCTTCAAACGGCAATTTAAGGCATTTCTCTTGCAGCTAGACTACCGGAAGTGGGGTTTATCAGATTCTCCAACTCATTGTGCATCTAATAGGCGAATAAAATCACTACCAAAAATGACAAATCTTAATCGACTTTTTTTTACGATACCCAAATAGCGTGAACTGGGAACCCAAAGTTGAAGCTTCAAACGGCAATTTAAGGCATTTCTCTTGCAGCTAGACTACCGGAAGTGGGGTTTATCAGATTCTCCAACTCATTGTGCATCTAACAGGCGAATAAAATCACTACCAAAAATGACAAATCTTAATCGACTTTTTTTTACGGTACCCAAATAGCGTGAACTGGGAACCCAAAGTTGAAGCTTCAAACGGCAATTTAAGGCATTTCTCTTGCAGCTAGACTACCGGAAGTGGGGTTTATCAGATTCTCCAACTCATTGTGCATCTAATAGGCGAATAAAATCACTACCAAAAATGACAAATCTTAATCGACTTTTTTTTACGGTACCCAAATAGCGTGAACTGGGAACCCAAAGTTGAAGCTTCAAACGGCAATTTAAGGCATTTCTCTTGCAGCTAGACTACCGGAAGTGGGGTTTATCAGATTCTCCAACTCATTGTGCATCTAATAGGCGAATAAAATCACTACCAAAAATGACAAATCTTAATCGACTTTTTTTTACGATACCCAAATAGCGTGAACTGGGAACCCAAAGTTGAAGCTTCAAACGGCAATTTAAGGCATTTCACTTGCAGCTAGACTACCGGAAGTGGGGTTTATCAGATTCTCCAACTCATTGTGCATCTAACAGGCGAATAAAATCACTACCAAAAATGACAAATCTTAATCGACTTTTTTTTACGATACCCAAATAGCGTGAACTGGGAACCCAAAGTTGAAGCTTCAAACGGCAATTTAAGGCATTTCCCTTGCAGCTAGATTACCGGAAGTGGGGTTTATCAGATTCTCCAACTCATTGTGCATCTAACAGGCGAATAAAATCACTACCAAAAATGACAAATCTTAATCGACTTTTTTTTACGATACCCAAATAGCGTGAACTGGGAACCCAAAGTTGAAGCTTCAAACGGCAATTTAAGGCATTTCCCTTGCAGCTAGATTACCGGAAGTGGGGTTTATCAGATTCTCCAACTCATTGTGCATCTAACAGGCGAATAAAATCACTACCAAAAATGACAAATCTTAATCGACTTTTTTTTACGGTACCCAAATAGCGTGAACTGGGAACCCAAAGTTGAAGCTTCAAACGGCAATTTAAGGCATTTCTCTTGCAGCTAGACTACCGGAAGTGGGGTTTATCAGATTCTCCAACTCATTGTGCATCTAATAGGCGAATAAAATCACTACCAAAAATGACAAATCTTAATCGACTTTTTTTTACGGTACCCAAATAGCGTGAACTGGGAACCCAAAGTTGAAGCTTCAAACGGCAATTTAAGGCATTTCTCTTGCAGCTAGACTACCGGAAGTGGGGTTTATCAGATTCTCCAACTCATTGTGCATCTAATAGGCGAATAAAATCACTACCAAAAATGACAAATCTTAATCGACTTTTTTTTACGATACCCAAATAGCGTGAACTGGGAACCCAAAGTTGAAGCTTCAAACGGCAATTTAAGGCATTTCACTTGCAGCTAGACTACCGGAAGTGGGGTTTATCAGATTCTCCAACTCATTGTGCATCTAACAGGCCAATAAAATCACTACCAAAAATGACAAATCTTAATCGACTTTTTTTTACGATACCCAAATAGCGTGAACTGGGAACCCAAAGTTGAAGCTTCAAACGGCAATTTAAGGCATTTCCCTTGCAGCTAGATTACCGGAAGTGGGGTTTATCAGATTCTCCAACTCATTGTGCATCTAACAGGCGAATAAAATCACTACCAAAAATGACAAATCTTAATCGACTTTTTTTTACGATACCCAAATAGCGTGAACTGGGAACCCAAAGTTGAAGCTTCAAACGGCAATTTAAGGCATTTCCCTTGCAGCTAGATTACCGGAAGTGGGGTTTATCAGATTCTCCAACTCATTGTGCATCTAACAGGCGAATAAAATCACTACCAAAAATGACAAATCTTAATCGACTTTTTTTTACGATACCCAAATAGCGTGAACTGGGAACCCAAAGTTGAAGCTTCAAACGGCAATTTAAGGCATTTCTCTTGCAGCTAGACTACCGGAAGTGGGGTTTATCAGATTCTCCAACTCATTGTGCATCTAATAGGCGAATAAAATCACTACCAAAAATGACAAATCTTAATCGACTTTTTTTTACGATACCCAAATAGCGTGAACTGGGAACCCAAAGTTGAAGCTTCAAACGGCAATTTAAGGCATTTCTCTTGCAGCTAGACTACCGGAAGTGGGGTTTATCAGATTCTCCAACTCATTGTGCATCTAACAGGCGAATAAAATCACTACCAAAAATGACAAATCTTAATCGACTTTTTTTTACGATACCCAAATAGCGTGAACTGGGAACCCAAAGTTGAAGCTTCAAACGGCAATTTAAGGCATTTCCCTTGCAGCTAGATTACCGGAAGTGGGGTTTATCAGATTCTCCAACTCATTGTGCATCTAACAGGCGAATAAAATCACTACCAAAAATGACAAATCTTAATCGACTTTTTTTTACGATACCCAAATAGCGTGAACTGGGAACCCAAAGTTGAAGCTTCAAACGGCAATTTAAGGCATTTCCCTTGCAGCTAGATTACCGGAAGTGGGGTTTATCAGATTCTCCAACTCATTGTGCATCTAATAGGCGAATAAAATCACTACCAAAAATGACAAATCTTAATCGACTTTTTTTTACGATACCCAAATAGCGTGAACTGGGAACCCAAAGTTGAAGCTTCAAACGGCAATTTAAGGCATTTCCCTTGCAGCTAGATTACCGGAAGTGGGGTTTATCAGATTCTCCAACTCATTGTGCATCTAACAGGCGAATAAAATCACTACCAAAAATGACAAATCTTAATCGACTTTTTTTTACGATACCCAAATAGCGTGAACTGGGAACCCAAAGTTGAAGCTTCAAACGGCAATTTAAGGCATTTCCCTTGCAGCTAGATTACCGGAAGTGGGGTTTATCAGATTCTCCAACTCATTGTGCATCTAACAGGCGAATAAAATCACTACCAAAAATGACAAATCTTAATCGACTTTTTTTTACGGTACCCAAATAGCGTGAACTGGGAACCCAAAGTTGAAGCTTCAAACGGCAATTTAAGGCATTTCTCTTGCAGCTAGACTACCGGAAGTGGGGTTTATCAGATTCTCCAACTCATTGTGCATCTAATAGGCGAATAAAATCACTACCAAAAATGACAAATCTTAATCGACTTTTTTTTACGGTACCCAAATAGCGTGAACTGGGAACCCAAAGTTGAAGCTTCAAACGGCAATTTAAGGCATTTCTCTTGCAGCTAGACTACCGGAAGTGGGGTTTATCAGATTCTCCAACTCATTGTGCATCTAATAGGCGAATAAAATCACTACCAAAAATGACAAATCTTAATCGACTTTTTTTTACGATACCCAAATAGCGTGAACTGGGAACCCAAAGTTGAAGCTTCAAACGGCAATTTAAGGCATTTCACTTGCAGCTAGACTACCGGAAGTGGGGTTTATCAGATTCTCCAACTCATTGTGCATCTAACAGGCGAATAAAATCACTACCAAAAATGACAAATCTTAATCGACTTTTTTTTACGATACCCAAATAGCGTGAACTGGGAACCCAAAGTTGAAGCTTCAAACGGCAATTTAAGGCATTTCCCTTGCAGCTAGATTACCGGAAGTGGGGTTTATCAGATTCTCCAACTCATTGTGCATCTAACAGGCGAATAAAATCACTACCAAAAATGACAAATCTTAATCGACTTTTTTTTACGATACCCAAATAGCGTGAACTGGGAACCCAAAGTTGAAGCTTCAAACGGCAATTTAAGGCATTTCCCTTGCAGCTAGATTACCGGAAGTGGGGTTTATCAGATTCTCCAACTCATTGTGCATCTAACAGGCGAATAAAATCACTACCAAAAATGACAAATCTTAATCGACTTTTTTTTACGGTACCCAAATAGCGTGAACTGGGAACCCAAAGTTGAAGCTTCAAACGGCAATTTAAGGCATTTCTCTTGCAGCTAGACTACCGGAAGTGGGGTTTATCAGATTCTCCAACTCATTGTGCATCTAATAGGCGAATAAAATCACTACCAAAAATGACAAATCTTAATCGACTTTTTTTTACGGTACCCAAATAGCGTGAACTGGGAACCCAAAGTTGAAGCTTCAAACGGCAATTTAAGGCATTTCTCTTGCAGCTAGACTACCGGAAGTGGGGTTTATCAGATTCTCCAACTCATTGTGCATCTAATAGGCGAATAAAATCACTACCAAAAATGACAAATCTTAATCGACTTTTTTTTACGATACCCAAATAGCGTGAACTGGGAACCCAAAGTTGAAGCTTCAAACGGCAATTTAAGGCATTTCACTTGCAGCTAGACTACCGGAAGTGGGGTTTATCAGATTCTCCAACTCATTGTGCATCTAACAGGCCAATAAAATCACTACCAAAAATGACAAATCTTAATCGACTTTTTTTTACGATACCCAAATAGCGTGAACTGGGAACCCAAAGTTGAAGCTTCAAACGGCAATTTAAGGCATTTCCCTTGCAGCTAGATTACCGGAAGTGGGGTTTATCAGATTCTCCAACTCATTGTGCATCTAACAGGCGAATAAAATCACTACCAAAAATGACAAATCTTAATCGACTTTTTTTTACGATACCCAAATAGCGTGAACTGGGAACCCAAAGTTGAAGCTTCAAACGGCAATTTAAGGCATTTCCCTTGCAGCTAGATTACCGGAAGTGGGGTTTATCAGATTCTCCAACTCATTGTGCATCTAACAGGCGAATAAAATCACTACCAAAAATGACAAATCTTAATCGACTTTTTTTTACGATACCCAAATAGCGTGAACTGGGAACCCAAAGTTGAAGCTTCAAACGGCAATTTAAGGCATTTCTCTTGCAGCTAGACTACCGGAAGTGGGGTTTATCAGATTCTCCAACTCATTGTGCATCTAATAGGCGAATAAAATCACTACCAAAAATGACAAATCTTAATCGACTTTTTTTTACGATACCCAAATAGCGTGAACTGGGAACCCAAAGTTGAAGCTTCAAACGGCAATTTAAGGCATTTCTCTTGCAGCTAGACTACCGGAAGTGGGGTTTATCAGATTCTCCAACTCATTGTGCATCTAACAGGCGAATAAAATCACTACCAAAAATGACAAATCTTAATCGACTTTTTTTTACGATACCCAAATAGCGTGAACTGGGAACCCAAAGTTGAAGCTTCAAACGGCAATTTAAGGCATTTCCCTTGCAGCTAGATTACCGGAAGTGGGGTTTATCAGATTCTCCAACTCATTGTGCATCTAACAGGCGAATAAAATCACTACCAAAAATGACAAATCTTAATCGACTTTTTTTTACGATACCCAAATAGCGTGAACTGGGAACCCAAAGTTGAAGCTTCAAACGGCAATTTAAGGCATTTCCCTTGCAGCTAGATTACCGGAAGTGGGGTTTATCAGATTCTCCAACTCATTGTGCATCTAACAGGCGAATAAAATCACTACCAAAAATGACAAATCTTAATCGACTTTTTTTTACGGTACCCAAATAGCGTGAACTGGGAACCCAAAGTTGAAGCTTCAAACGGCAATTTAAGGCATTTCTCTTGCAGCTAGACTACCGGAAGTGGGGTTTATCAGATTCTCCAACTCATTGTGCATCTAACAGGCGAATAAAATCACTACCAAAAATGACAAATCTTAATCGACTTTTTTTTACGGTACCCAAATAGCGTGAACTGGGAACCCAAAGTTGAAGCTTCAAACGGCAATTTAAGGCATTTCTCTTGCAGCTAGACTACCGGAAGTGGGGTTTATCAGATTCTCCAACTCATTGTGCATCTAATAGGCGAATAAAATCACTACCAAAAATGACAAATCTTAATCGACTTTTTTTTACGATACCCAAATAGCGTGAACTGGGAACCCAAAGTTGAAGCTTCAAACGGCAATTTAAGGCATTTCCCTTGCAGCTAGATTACCGGAAGTGGGGTTTATCAGATTCTCCAACTCATTGTGCATCTAACAGGCGAATAAAATCACTACCAAAAATGACAAATCTTAATCGACTTTTTTTTACGATACCCAAATAGCGTGAACTGGGAACCCAAAGTTGAAGCTTCAAACGGCAATTTAAGGCATTTCCCTTGCAGCTAGATTACCGGAAGTGGGGTTTATCAGATTCTCCAACTCATTGTGCATCTAACAGGCGAATAAAATCACTACCAAAAATGACAAATCTTAATCGACTTTTTTTTACGATACCCAAATAGCGTGAACTGGGAACCCAAAGTTGAAGCTTCAAACGGCAATTTAAGGCATTTCTCTTGCAGCTAGACTACCGGAAGTGGGGTTTATCAGATTCTCCAACTCATTGTGCATCTAATAGGCGAATAAAATCACTACCAAAAATGACAAATCTTAATCGACTTTTTTTTACGATACCCAAATAGCGTGAACTGGGAACCCAAAGTTGAAGCTTCAAACGGCAATTTAAGGCATTTCACTTGCAGCTAGACTACCGGAAGTGGGGTTTATCAGATTCTCCAACTCATTGTGCATCTAACAGGCCAATAAAATCACTACCAAAAATGACAAATCTTAATCGACTTTTTTTTACGATACCCAAATAGCGTGAACTGGGAACCCAAAGTTGAAGCTTCAAACGGCAATTTAAGGCATTTCCCTTGCAGCTAGATTACCGGAAGTGTGGTTTATCAGATTCTCCAACTCATTGTGCATCTAACAGGCGAATAAAATCACTACCAAAAATGACAAATCTTAATCGACTTTTTTTTACGATACCCAAATAGCGTGAACTGGGAACCCAAAGTTGAAGCTTCAAACGGCAATTTAAGGCATTTCCCTTGCAGCTAGATTACCGGAAGTGGGGTTTATCAGATTCTCCAACTCATTGTGCATCTAACAGGCGAATAAAATCACTACCAAAAATGACAAATCTTAATCGACTTTTTTTTACGATACCCAAATAGCGTGAACTGGGAACCCAAAGTTGAAGCTTCAAACGGCAATTTAAGGCATTTCTCTTGCAGCTAGACTACCGGAAGTGGGGTTTATCAGATTCTCCAACTCATTGTGCATCTAATAGGCGAATAAAATCACTACCAAAAATGACAAATCTTAATCGACTTTTTTTTACGATACCCAAATAGCGTGAACTGGGAACCCAAAGTTGAAGCTTCAAACGGCAATTTAAGGCATTTCTCTTGCAGCTAGACTACCGGAAGTGGGGTTTATCAGATTCTCCAACTCATTGTGCATCTAACAGGCGAATAAAATCACTACCAAAAATGACAAATCTTAATCGACTTTTTTTTACGATACCCAAATAGCGTGAACTGGGAACCCAAAGTTGAAGCTTCAAACGGCAATTTAAGGCATTTCCCTTGCAGCTAGATTACCGGAAGTGGGGTTTATCAGATTCTCCAACTCATTGTGCATCTAACAGGCGAATAAAATCACTACCAAAAATGACAAATCTTAATCGACTTTTTTTTACGATACCCAAATAGCGTGAACTGGGAACCCAAAGTTGAAGCTTCAAACGGCAATTTAAGGCATTTCCCTTGCAGCTAGATTACCGGAAGTGGGGTTTATCAGATTCTCCAACTCATTGTGCATCTAACAGGCGAATAAAATCACTACCAAAAATGACAAATCTTAATCGACTTTTTTTTACGGTACCCAAATAGCGTGAACTGGGAACCCAAAGTTGAAGCTTCAAACGGCAATTTAAGGCATTTCTCTTGCAGCTAGACTACCGGAAGTGGGGTTTATCAGATTCTCCAACTCATTGTGCATCTAACAGGCGAATAAAATCACTACCAAAAATGACAAATCTTAATCGACTTTTTTTTACGGTACCCAAATAGCGTGAACTGGGAACCCAAAGTTGAAGCTTCAAACGGCAATTTAAGGCATTTCTCTTGCAGCTAGACTACCGGAAGTGGGGTTTATCAGATTCTCCAACTCATTGTGCATCTAATAGGCGAATAAAATCACTACCAAAAATGACAAATCTTAATCGACTTTTTTTTACGATACCCAAATAGCGTGAACTGGGAACCCAAAGTTGAAGCTTCAAACGGCAATTTAAGGCATTTCCCTTGCAGCTAGATTACCGGAAGTGGGGTTTATCAGATTCTCCAACTCATTGTGCATCTAACAGGCGAATAAAATCACTACCAAAAATGACAAATCTTAATCGACTTTTTTTTACGATACCCAAATAGCGTGAACTGGGAACCCAAAGTTGAAGCTTCAAACGGCAATTTAAGGCATTTCCCTTGCAGCTAGATTACCGGAAGTGGGGTTTATCAGATTCTCCAACTCATTGTGCATCTAACAGGCGAATAAAATCACTACCAAAAATGACAAATCTTAATCGACTTTTTTTTACGATACCCAAATAGCGTGAACTGGGAACCCAAAGTTGAAGCTTCAAACGGCAATTTAAGGCATTTCTCTTGCAGCTAGACTACCGGAAGTGGGGTTTATCAGATTCTCCAACTCATTGTGCATCTAATAGGCGAATAAAATCACTACCAAAAATGACAAATCTTAATCGACTTTTTTTTACGATACCCAAATAGCGTGAACTGGGAACCCAAAGTTGAAGCTTCAAACGGCAATTTAAGGCATTTCTCTTGCAGCTAGACTACCGGAAGTGGGGTTTATCAGATTCTCCAACTCATTGTGCATCTAACAGGCGAATAAAATCACTACCAAAAATGACAAATCTTAATCGACTTTTTTTTACGATACCCAAATAGCGTGAACTGGGAACCCAAAGTTGAAGCTTCAAACGGCAATTTAAGGCATTTCCCTTGCAGCTAGATTACCGGAAGTGGGGTTTATCAGATTCTCCAACTCATTGTGCATCTAACAGGCGAATAAAATCACTACCAAAAATGACAAATCTTAATCGACTTTTTTTTACGATACCCAAATAGCGTGAACTGGGAACCCAAAGTTGAAGCTTCAAACGGCAATTTAAGGCATTTCCCTTGCAGCTAGATTACCGGAAGTGGGGTTTATCAGATTCTCCAACTCATTGTGCATCTAACAGGCGAATAAAATCACTACCAAAAATGACAAATCTTAATCGACTTTTTTTTACGGTACCCAAATAGCGTGAACTGGGAACCCAAAGTTGAAGCTTCAAACGGCAATTTAAGGCATTTCTCTTGCAGCTAGACTACCGGAAGTGGGGTTTATCAGATTCTCCAACTCATTGTGCATCTAATAGGCGAATAAAATCACTACCAAAAATGACAAATCTTAATCGACTTTTTTTTACGGTACCCAAATAGCGTGAACTGGGAACCCAAAGTTGAAGCTTCAAACGGCAATTTAAGGCATTTCTCTTGCAGCTAGACTACCGGAAGTGGGGTTTATCAGATTCTCCAACTCATTGTGCATCTAACAGGCGAATAAAATCACTACCAAAAATGACAAATCTTAATCGACTTTTTTTTACGATACCCAAATAGCGTGAACTGGGAACCCAAAGTTGAAGCTTCAAACGGCAATTTAAGGCATTTCCCTTGCAGCTAGATTACCGGAAGTGGGGTTTATCAGATTCTCCAACTCATTGTGCATCTAACAGGCGAATAAAATCACTACCAAAAATGACAAATCTTAATCGACTTTTTTTTACGATACCCAAATAGCGTGAACTGGGAACCCAAAGTTGAAGCTTCAAACGGCAATTTAAGGCATTTCCCTTGCAGCTAGATTACCGGAAGTGGGGTTTATCAGATTCTCCAACTCATTGTGCATCTAACAGGCGAATAAAATCACTACCTAAAAATGACAAATCTTAATCGACTTTTTTTTACGGTACCCAAATAGCGTGAACTGGGAACCCAAAGTTGAAGCTTCAAACGGCAATTTAAGGCATTTCTCTTGCAGCTAGACTACCGGAAGTGGGGTTTATCAGATTCTCCAACTCATTGTGCATCTAACAGGCGAATAAAATCACTACCAAAAATGACAAATCTTAATCGACTTTTTTTTACGGTACCCAAATAGCGTGAACTGGGAACCCAAAGTTGAAGCTTCAAACGGCAATTTAAGGCATTTCTCTTGCAGCTAGACTACCGGAAGTGGGGTTTATCAGATTCTCCAACTCATTGTGCATCTAATAGGCGAATAAAATCACTACCAAAAATGACAAATCTTAATCGACTTTTTTTTACGATACCCAAATAGCGTGAACTGGGAACCCAAAGTTGAAGCTTCAAACGGCAATTTAAGGCATTTCCCTTGCAGCTAGATTACCGGAAGTGGGGTTTATCAGATTCTCCAACTCATTGTACATCTAACAGGCGAATAAAATCACTACCAAAAATGACAAATCTTAATCGACTTTTTTTTACGATACCCAAATAGCGTGAACTGGGAACCCAAAGTTGAAGCTTCAAACGGCAATTTAAGGCATTTCCCTTGCAGCTAGATTACCGGAAGTGGGGTTTATCAGATTCTCCAACTCATTGTGCATCTAACAGGCGAATAAAATCACTACCAAAAATGACAAATCTTAATCGACTTTTTTTACGGTACCCAAATAGCGTGAACTGGGAACCCAAAGTTGAAGCTTCAAACGGCAATTTAAGGCATTTCTCTTGCAGCTAGACTACCGGAAGTGGGGTTTATCAGATTCTCCAACTCATTGTGCATCTAATAGGCGAATAAAATCACTACCAAAAATGACAAATCTTAATCGACTTTTTTTTACGGTACCCAAATAGCGTGAACTGGGAACTCAAAGTTGAAGCTTCAAACGGCAATTTAAGGCATTTCTCTTGCAGCTAGACTACCGGAAGTGGGGTTTATCAGATTCTCCAACTCATTGTGCATCTAATAGGCGAATAAAATCACTACCAAAAATGACAAATCTTAATCGACTTTTTTTTACGATACCCAAATAGCGTGAACTGGGAACCCAAAGTTGAAGCTTCAAACGGCAATTTAAGGCATTTCACTTGCAGCTAGACTACCGGAAGTGGGGTTTATCAGATTCTCCAACTCATTGTGCATCTAACAGGCGAATAAAATCACTACCAAAAATGACAAATCTTAATCGACTTTTTTTTACGATACCCAAATAGCGTGAACTGGGAACCCAAAGTTGAAGCTTCAAACGGCAATTTAAGGCATTTCCCTTGCAGCTAGATTACCGGAAGTGGGGTTTATCAGATTCTCCAACTCATTGTGCATCTAACAGGCGAATAAAATCACTACCAAAAATGACAAATCTTAATCGACTTTTTTTTACGATACCCAAATAGCGTGAACTGGGAACCCAAAGTTGAAGCTTCAAACGGCAATTTAAGGCATTTCCCTTGCAGCTAGATTACCGGAAGTGGGGTTTATCAGATTCTCCAACTCATTGTGCATCTAACAGGCGAATAAAATCACTACCAAAAATGACAAATCTTAATCGACTTTTTTTTACGGTACCCAAATAGCGTGAACTGGGAACCCAAAGTTGAAGCTTCAAACGGCAATTTAAGGCATTTCTCTTGCAGCTAGACTACCGGAAGTGGGGTTTATCAGATTCTCCAACTCATTGTGCATCTAATAGGCGAATAAAATCACTACCAAAAATGACAAATCTTAATCGACTTTTTTTTACGGTACCCAAATAGCGTGAACTGGGAACCCAAAGTTGAAGCTTCAAACGGCAATTTAAGGCATTTCTCTTGCAGCTAGACTACCGGAAGTGGGGTTTATCAGATTCTCCAACTCATTGTGCATCTAATAGGCGAATAAAATCACTACCAAAAATGACAAATCTTAATCGACTTTTTTTTACGATACCCAAATAGCGTGAACTGGGAACCCAAAGTTGAAGCTTCAAACGGCAATTTAAGGCATTTCACTTGCAGCTAGACTACCGGAAGTGGGGTTTATCAGATTCTCCAACTCATTGTGCATCTAACAGGCGAATAAAATCACTACCAAAAATGACAAATCTTAATCGACTTTTTTTTACGATACCCAAATAGCGTGAACTGGGAACCCAAAGTTGAAGCTTCAAACGGCAATTTAAGGCATTTCCCTTGCAGCTAGATTACCGGAAGTGGGGTTTATCAGATTCTCCAACTCATTGTGCATCTAACAGGCGAATAAAATCACTACCAAAAATGACAAATCTTAATCGACTTTTTTTTACGATACCCAAATAGCGTGAACTGGGAACCCAAAGTTGAAGCTTCAAACGGCAATTTAAGGCATTTCCCTTGCAGCTAGATTACCGGAAGTGGGGTTTATCAGATTCTCCAACTCATTGTGCATCTAACAGGCGAATAAAATCACTACCAAAAATGACAAATCTTAATCGACTTTTTTTTACGATACCCAAATAGCGTGAACTGGGAACCCAAAGTTGAAGCTTCAAACGGCAATTTAAGGCATTTCTCTTGCAGCTAGACTACCGGAAGTGGGGTTTATCAGATTCTCCAACTCATTGTGCATCTAATAGGCGAATAAAATCACTACCAAAAATGACAAATCTTAATCGACTTTTTTTTACGATACCCAAATAGCGTGAACTGGGAACCCAAAGTTGAAGCTTCAAACGGCAATTTAAGGCATTTCTCTTGCAGCTAGACTACCGGAAGTGGGGTTTATCAGATTCTCCAACTCATTGTGCATCTAACAGGCGAATAAAATCACTACCAAAAATGACAAATCTTAATCGACTTTTTTTTACGATACCCAAATAGCGTGAACTGGGAACCCAAAGTTGAAGCTTCAAACGGCAATTTAAGGCATTTCCCTTGCAGCTAGATTACCGGAAGTGGGGTTTATCAGATTCTCCAACTCATTGTGCATCTAACAGGCGAATAAAATCACTACCAAAAATGACAAATCTTAATCGACTTTTTTTTACGATACCCAAATAGCGTGAACTGGGAACCCAAAGTTGAAGCTTCAAACGGCAATTTAAGGCATTTCCCTTGCAGCTAGATTACCGGAAGTGGGGTTTATCAGATTCTCCAACTCATTGTGCATCTAACAGGCGAATAAAATCACTACCAAAAATGACAAATCTTAATCGACTTTTTTTTACGGTACCCAAATAGCGTGAACTGGGAACCCAAAGTTGAAGCTTCAAACGGCAATTTAAGGCATTTCTCTTGCAGCTAGACTACCGGAAGTGGGGTTTATCAGATTCTCCAACTCATTGTGCATCTAACAGGCGAATAAAATCACTACCAAAAATGACAAATCTTAATCGACTTTTTTTTACGGTACCCAAATAGCGTGAACTGGGAACCCAAAGTTGAAGCTTCAAACGGCAATTTAAGGCATTTCTCTTGCAGCTAGACTACCGGAAGTGGGGTTTATCAGATTCTCCAACTCATTGTGCATCTAATAGGCGAATAAAATCACTACCAAAAATGACAAATCTTAATCGACTTTTTTTTACGATACCCAAATAGCGTGAACTGGGAACCCAAAGTTGAAGCTTCAAACGGCAATTTAAGGCATTTCCCTTGCAGCTAGATTACCGGAAGTGGGGTTTATCAGATTCTCCAACTCATTGTGCATCTAACAGGCGAATAAAATCACTACCAAAAATGACAAATCTTAATCGACTTTTTTTTACGATACCCAAATAGCGTGAACTGGGAACCCAAAGTTGAAGCTTCAAACGGCAATTTAAGGCATTTCCCTTGCAGCTAGATTACCGGAAGTGGGGTTTATCAGATTCTCCAACTCATTGTGCATCTAACAGGCGAATAAAATCACTACCAAAAATGACAAATCTTAATCGACTTTTTTTTACGATACCCAAATAGCGTGAACTGGGAACCCAAAGTTGAAGCTTCAAACGGCAATTTAAGGCATTTCTCTTGCAGCTAGACTACCGGAAGTGGGGTTTATCAGATTCTCCAACTCATTGTGCATCTAATAGGCGAATAAAATCACTACCAAAAATGACAAATCTTAATCGACTTTTTTTTACGGTACCCAAATAGCGTGAACTGGGAACTCCAAAGTTGAAGCTTCAAACGGCAATTTAAGGCATTTCTCTTGCAGCTAGACTACCGGAAGTGGGGTTTATCAGATTCTCCAACTCATTGTGCATCTAATAGGCGAATAAAATCACTACCAAAAATGACAAATCTTAATCGACTTTTTTTTACGATACCCAAATAGCGTGAACTGGGAACCCAAAGTTGAAGCTTCAAACGCAATTTAAGGCATTTCACTTGCAGCTAGACTACCGGAAGTGGGGTTTATCAGATTCTCCAACTCATTGTGCATCTAACAGGCGAATAAAATCACTACCAAAAATGACAAATCTTAATCGACTTTTTTTTACGATACCCAAATAGCGTGAACTGGGAACCCAAAGTTGAAGCTTCAAACGGCAATTTAAGGCATTTCCCTTGCAGCTAGATTACCGGAAGTGGGGTTTATCAGATTCTCCAACTCATTGTGCATCTAACAGGCGAATAAAATCACTACCAAAAATGACAAATCTTAATCGACTTTTTTTTACGATACCCAAATAGCGTGAACTGGGAACCCAAAGTTGAAGCTTCAAACGGCAATTTAAGGCATTTCCCTTGCAGCTAGATTACCGGAAGTGGGGTTTATCAGATTCTCCAACTCATTGTGCATCTAACAGGCGAATAAAATCACTACCAAAAATGACAAATCTTAATCGACTTTTTTTTACGGTACCCAAATAGCGTGAACTGGGAACCCAAAGTTGAAGCTTCAAACGGCAATTTAAGGCATTTCTCTTGCAGCTAGACTACCGGAAGTGGGGTTTATCAGATTCTCCAACTCATTGTGCATCTAATAGGCGAATAAAATCACTACCAAAAATGACAAATCTTAATCGACTTTTTTTTACGGTACCCAAATAGCGTGAACTGGGAACCCAAAGTTGAAGCTTCAAACGGCAATTTAAGGCATTTCTCTTGCAGCTAGACTACCGGAAGTGGGGTTTATCAGATTCTCCAACTCATTGTGCATCTAATAGGCGAATAAAATCACTACCAAAAATGACAAATCTTAATCGACTTTTTTTTACGATACCCAAATAGCGTGAACTGGGAACCCAAAGTTGAAGCTTCAAACGGCAATTTAAGGCATTTCACTTGCAGCTAGACTACCGGAAGTGGGGTTTATCAGATTCTCCAACTCATTGTGCATCTAACAGGCGAATAAAATCACTACCAAAAATGACAAATCTTAATCGACTTTTTTTTACGATACCCAAATAGCGTGAACTGGGAACCCAAAGTTGAAGCTTCAAACGGCAATTTAAGGCATTTCCCTTGCAGCTAGATTACCGGAAGTGGGGTTTATCAGATTCTCCAACTCATTGTGCATCTAACAGGCGAATAAAATCACTACCAAAAATGACAAATCTTAATCGACTTTTTTTTACGATACCCAAATAGCGTGAACTGGGAACCCAAAGTTGAAGCTTCAAACGGCAATTTAAGGCATTTCCCTTGCAGCTAGATTACCGGAAGTGGGGTTTATCAGATTCTCCAACTCATTGTGCATCTAACAGGCGAATAAAATCACTACCAAAAATGACAAATCTTAATCGACTTTTTTTTACGATACCCAAATAGCGTGAACTGGGAACCCAAAGTTGAAGCTTCAAACGGCAATTTAAGGCATTTCTCTTGCAGCTAGACTACCGGAAGTGGGGTTTATCAGATTCTCCAACTCATTGTGCATCTAATAGGCGAATAAAATCACTACCAAAAATGACAAATCTTAATCGACTTTTTTTTACGATACCCAAATAGCGTGAACTGGGAACCCAAAGTTGAAGCTTCAAACGGCAATTTAAGGCATTTCTCTTGCAGCTAGACTACCGGAAGTGGGGTTTATCAGATTCTCCAACTCATTGTGCATCTAACAGGCGAATAAAATCACTACCAAAAATGACAAATCTTAATCGACTTTTTTTTACGATACCCAAATAGCGTGAACTGGGAACCCAAAGTTGAAGCTTCAAACGGCAATTTAAGGCATTTCCCTTGCAGCTAGATTACCGGAAGTGGGGTTTATCAGATTCTCCAACTCATTGTGCATCTAACAGGCGAATAAAATCACTACCAAAAATGACAAATCTTAATCGACTTTTTTTTACGATACCCAAATAGCGTGAACTGGGAACCCAAAGTTGAAGCTTCAAACGGCAATTTAAGGCATTTCCCTTGCAGCTAGATTACCGGAAGTGGGGTTTATCAGATTCTCCAACTCATTGTGCATCTAACAGGCGAATAAAATCACTACCAAAAATGACAAATCTTAATCGACTTTTTTTTACGGTACCCAAATAGCGTGAACTGGGAACCCAAAGTTGAAGCTTCAAACGGCAATTTAAGGCATTTCTCTTGCAGCTAGACTACCGGAAGTGGGGTTTATCAGATTCTCCAACTCATTGTGCATCTAACAGGCGAATAAAATCACTACCAAAAATGACAAATCTTAATCGACTTTTTTTTACGGTACCCAAATAGCGTGAACTGGGAACCCAAAGTTGAAGCTTCAAACGGCAATTTAAGGCATTTCTCTTGCAGCTAGACTACCGGAAGTGGGGTTTATCAGATTCTCCAACTCATTGTGCATCTAATAGGCGAATAAAATCACTACCAAAAATGACAAATCTTAATCGACTTTTTTTTACGATACCCAAATAGCGTGAACTGGGAACCCAAAGTTGAAGCTTCAAACGGCAATTTAAGGCATTTCCCTTGCAGCTAGATTACCGGAAGTGGGGTTTATCAGATTCTCCAACTCATTGTGCATCTAACAGGCGAATAAAATCACTACCAAAAATGACAAATCTTAATCGACTTTTTTTTACGATACCCAAATAGCGTGAACTGGGAACCCAAAGTTGAAGCTTCAAACGGCAATTTAAGGCATTTCCCTTGCAGCTAGATTACCGGAAGTGGGGTTTATCAGATTCTCCAACTCATTGTGCATCTAACAGGCGAATAAAATCACTACCAAAAATGACAAATCTTAATCGACTTTTTTTTACGATACCCAAATAGCGTGAACTGGGAACCCAAAGTTGAAGCTTCAAACGGCAATTTAAGGCATTTCCCTTGCAGCTAGATTACCGGAAGTGGGGTTTATCAGATTCTCCAACTCATTGTGCATCTAACAGGCGAATAAAATCACTACCAAAAATGACAAATCTTAATCGACTTTTTTTTACGGTACCCAAATAGCGTGAACTGGGAACCCAAAGTTGAAGCTTCAAACGGCAATTTAAGGCATTTCTCTTGCAGCTAGACTACCGGAAGTGGGGTTTATCAGATTCTCCAACTCATTGTGCATCTAATAGGCGAATAAAATCACTACCAAAAATGACAAATCTTAATCGACTTTTTTTTACGGTACCCAAATAGCGTGAACTGGGAACCCAAAGTTGAAGCTTCAAACGGCAATTTAAGGCATTTCTCTTGCAGCTAGACTACCGGAAGTGGGGTTTATCAGATTCTCCAACTCATTGTGCATCTAATAGGCGAATAAAATCACTACCAAAAATGACAAATCTTAATCGACTTTTTTTTACGATACCCAAATAGCGTGAACTGGGAACCCAAAGTTGAAGCTTCAAACGGCAATTTAAGGCATTTCACTTGCAGCTAGACTACCGGAAGTGGGGTTTATCAGATTCTCCAACTCATTGTGCATCTAACAGGCCAATAAAATCACTACCAAAAATGACAAATCTTAATCGACTTTTTTTTACGATACCCAAATAGCGTGAACTGGGAACCCAAAGTTGAAGCTTCAAACGGCAATTTAAGGCATTTCCCTTGCAGCTAGATTACCGGAAGTGGGGTTTATCAGATTCTCCAACTCATTGTGCATCTAACAGGCGAATAAAATCACTACCAAAAATGACAAATCTTAATCGACTTTTTTTTACGATACCCAAATAGCGTGAACTGGGAACCCAAAGTTGAAGCTTCAAACGGCAATTTAAGGCATTTCCCTTGCAGCTAGATTACCGGAAGTGGGGTTTATCAGATTCTCCAACTCATTGTGCATCTAACAGGCGAATAAAATCACTACCAAAAATGACAAATCTTAATCGACTTTTTTTTACGGTACCCAAATAGCGTGAACTGGGAACCCAAAGTTGAAGCTTCAAACGGCAATTTAAGGCATTTCTCTTGCAGCTAGACTACCGGAAGTGGGGTTTATCAGATTCTCCAACTCATTGTGCATCTAATAGGCGAATAAAATCACTACCAAAAATGACAAATCTTAATCGACTTTTTTTTACGGTACCCAAATAGCGTGAACTGGGAACCCAAAGTTGAAGCTTCAAACGGCAATTTAAGGCATTTCTCTTGCAGCTAGACTACCGGAAGTGGGGTTTATCAGATTCTCCAACTCATTGTGCATCTAATAGGCGAATAAAATCACTACCAAAAATGACAAATCTTAATCGACTTTTTTTTACGATACCCAAATAGCGTGAACTGGGAACCCAAAGTTGAAGCTTCAAACGGCAATTTAAGGCATTTCACTTGCAGCTAGACTACCGGAAGTGGGGTTTATCAGATTCTCCAACTCATTGTGCATCTAACAGGCCAATAAAATCACTACCAAAAATGACAAATCTTAATCGACTTTTTTTTACGATACCCAAATAGCGTGAACTGGGAACCCAAAGTTGAAGCTTCAAACGGCAATTTAAGGCATTTCCCTTGCAGCTAGATTACCGGAAGTGGGGTTTATCAGATTCTCCAACTCATTGTGCATCTAACAGGCGAATAAAATCACTACCAAAAATGACAAATCTTAATCGACTTTTTTTTACGATACCCAAATAGCGTGAACTGGGAACCCAAAGTTGAAGCTTCAAACGGCAATTTAAGGCATTTCCCTTGCAGCTAGATTACCGGAAGTGGGGTTTATCAGATTCTCCAACTCATTGTGCATCTAACAGGCGAATAAAATCACTACCAAAAATGACAAATCTTAATCGACTTTTTTTTACGATACCCAAATAGCGTGAACTGGGAACCCAAAGTTGAAGCTTCAAACGGCAATTTAAGGCATTTCTCTTGCAGCTAGACTACCGGAAGTGGGGTTTATCAGATTCTCCAACTCATTGTGCATCTAATAGGCGAATAAAATCACTACCAAAAATGACAAATCTTAATCGACTTTTTTTTACGATACCCAAATAGCGTGAACTGGGAACCCAAAGTTGAAGCTTCAAACGGCAATTTAAGGCATTTCTCTTGCAGCTAGACTACCGGAAGTGGGGTTTATCAGATTCTCCAACTCATTGTGCATCTAACAGGCGAATAAAATCACTACCAAAAATGACAAATCTTAATCGACTTTTTTTTACGATACCCAAATAGCGTGAACTGGGAACCCAAAGTTGAAGCTTCAAACGGCAATTTAAGGCATTTCCCTTGCAGCTAGATTACCGGAAGTGGGGTTTATCAGATTCTCCAACTCATTGTGCATCTAACAGGCGAATAAAATCACTACCAAAAATGACAAATCTTAATCGACTTTTTTTTACGATACCCAAATAGCGTGAACTGGGAACCCAAAGTTGAAGCTTCAAACGGCAATTTAAGGCATTTCCCTTGCAGCTAGATTACCGGAAGTGGGGTTTATCAGATTCTCCAACTCATTGTGCATCTAACAGGCGAATAAAATCACTACCAAAAATGACAAATCTTAATCGACTTTTTTTTACGGTACCCAAATAGCGTGAACTGGGAACCCAAAGTTGAAGCTTCAAACGGCAATTTAAGGCATTTCTCTTGCAGCTAGACTACCGGAAGTGGGGTTTATCAGATTCTCCAACTCATTGTGCATCTAACAGGCGAATAAAATCACTACCAAAAATGACAAATCTTAATCGACTTTTTTTTACGGTACCCAAATAGCGTGAACTGGGAACCCAAAGTTGAAGCTTCAAACGGCAATTTAAGGCATTTCTCTTGCAGCTAGACTACCGGAAGTGGGGTTTATCAGATTCTCCAACTCATTGTGCATCTAATAGGCGAATAAAATCACTACCAAAAATGACAAATCTTAATCGACTTTTTTTTACGATACCCAAATAGCGTGAACTGGGAACCCAAAGTTGAAGCTTCAAACGGCAATTTAAGGCATTTCCCTTGCAGCTAGATTACCGGAAGTGGGGTTTATCAGATTCTCCAACTCATTGTGCATCTAACAGGCGAATAAAATCACTACCAAAAATGACAAATCTTAATCGACTTTTTTTTACGATACCCAAATAGCGTGAACTGGGAACCCAAAGTTGAAGCTTCAAACGGCAATTTAAGGCATTTCCCTTGCAGCTAGATTACCGGAAGTGGGGTTTATCAGATTCTCCAACTCATTGTGCATCTAACAGGCGAATAAAATCACTACCAAAAATGACAAATCTTAATCGACTTTTTTTTACGATACCCAAATAGCGTGAACTGGGAACCCAAAGTTGAAGCTTCAAACGGCAATTTAAGGCATTTCTCTTGCAGCTAGACTACCGGAAGTGGGGTTTATCAGATTCTCCAACTCATTGTGCATCTAATAGGCGAATAAAATCACTACCAAAAATGACAAATCTTAATCGACTTTTTTTTACGATACCCAAATAGCGTGAACTGGGAACCCAAAGTTGAAGCTTCAAACGGCAATTTAAGGCATTTCTCTTGCAGCTAGACTACCGGAAGTGGGGTTTATCAGATTCTCCAACTCATTGTGCATCTAACAGGCGAATAAAATCACTACCAAAAATGACAAATCTTAATCGACTTTTTTTTACGATACCCAAATAGCGTGAACTGGGAACCCAAAGTTGAAGCTTCAAACGGCAATTTAAGGCATTTCCCTTGCAGCTAGATTACCGGAAGTGGGGTTTATCAGATTCTCCAACTCATTGTGCATCTAACAGGCGAATAAAATCACTACCAAAAATGACAAATCTTAATCGACTTTTTTTTACGATACCCAAATAGCGTGAACTGGGAACCCAAAGTTGAAGCTTCAAACGGCAATTTAAGGCATTTCCCTTGCAGCTAGATTACCGGAAGTGGGGTTTATCAGATTCTCCAACTCATTGTGCATCTAACAGGCGAATAAAATCACTACCAAAAATGACAAATCTTAATCGACTTTTTTTTACGGTACCCAAATAGCGTGAACTGGGAACCCAAAGTTGAAGCTTCAAACGGCAATTTAAGGCATTTCTCTTGCAGCTAGACTACCGGAAGTGGGGTTTATCAGATTCTCCAACTCATTGTGCATCTAATAGGCGAATAAAATCACTACCAAAAATGACAAATCTTAATCGACTTTTTTTTACGGTACCCAAATAGCGTGAACTGGGAACCCAAAGTTGAAGCTTCAAACGGCAATTTAAGGCATTTCTCTTGCAGCTAGACTACCGGAAGTGGGGTTTATCAGATTCTCCAACTCATTGTGCATCTAATAGGCGAATAAAATCACTACCAAAAATGACAAATCTTAATCGACTTTTTTTTACGATACCCAAATAGCGTGAACTGGGAACCCAAAGTTGAAGCTTCAAACGGCAATTTAAGGCATTTCACTTGCAGCTAGACTACCGGAAGTGGGGTTTATCAGATTCTCCAACTCATTGTGCATCTAACAGGCGAATAAAATCACTACCAAAAATGACAAATCTTAATCGACTTTTTTTTACGATACCCAAATAGCGTGAACTGGGAACCCAAAGTTGAAGCTTCAAACGGCAATTTAAGGCATTTCCCTTGCAGCTAGATTACCGGAAGTGGGGTTTATCAGATTCTCCAACTCATTGTGCATCTAACAGGCGAATAAAATCACTACCAAAAATGACAAATCTTAATCGACTTTTTTTTACGATACCCAAATAGCGTGAACTGGGAACCCAAAGTTGAAGCTTCAAACGGCAATTTAAGGCATTTCTCTTGCAGCTAGACTACCGGAAGTGGGGTTTATCAGATTCTCCAACTCATTGTGCATCTAATAGGCGAATAAAATCACTACCAAAAATGACAAATCTTAATCGACTTTTTTTTACGATACCCAAATAGCGTGAACTGGGAACCCAAAGTTGAAGCTTCAAACGGCAATTTAAGGCATTTCTCTTGCAGCTAGACTACCGGAAGTGGGGTTTATCAGATTCTCCAACTCATTGTGCATCTAACAGGCGAATAAAATCACTACCAAAAATGACAAATCTTAATCGACTTTTTTTTACGATACCCAAATAGCGTGAACTGGGAACCAAAGTTGAAGGCTTCAAACGGCAATTTAAGGCATTTCCCTTGCAGCTAGATTACCGGAAGTGGGGTTTATCAGATTCTCCAACTCATTGTGCATCTAACAGGCGAATAAAATCACTACCAAAAATGACAAATCTTAATCGACTTTTTTTTACGATACCCAAATAGCGTGAACTGGGAACCCAAAGTTGAAGCTTCAAACGGCAATTTAAGGCATTTCCCTTGCAGCTAGATTACCGGAAGTGGGGTTTATCAGATTCTCCAACTCATTGTGCATCTAACAGGCGAATAAAATCACTACCAAAAATGACAAATCTTAATCGACTTTTTTTTACGGTACCCAAATAGCGTGAACTGGGAACCCAAAGTTGAAGCTTCAAACGGCAATTTAAGGCATTTCTCTTGCAGCTAGACTACCGGAAGTGGGGTTTATCAGATTCTCCAACTCATTGTGCATCTAACAGGCGAATAAAATCACTACCAAAAATGACAAATCTTAATCGACTTTTTTTTACGGTACCCAAATAGCGTGAACTGGGAACCCAAAGTTGAAGCTTCAAACGGCAATTTAAGGCATTTCTCTTGCAGCTAGATTACCGGAAGTGGGGTTTATCAGATTCTCCAACTCATTGTGCATCTAATAGGCGAATAAAATCACTACCAAAAATGACAAATCTTAATCGACTTTTTTTTACGATACCCAAATAGCGTGAACTGGGAACCCAAAGTTGAAGCTTCAAACGGCAATTTAAGGCATTTCCCTTGCAGCTAGATTACCGGAAGTGGGGTTTATCAGATTCTCCAACTCATTGTGCATCTAACAGGCGAATAAAATCACTACCAAAAATGACAAATCTTAATCGACTTTTTTTTACGATACCCAAATAGCGTGAACTGGGAACCCAAAGTTGAAGCTTCAAACGGCAATTTAAGGCATTTCCCTTGCAGCTAGATTACCGGAAGTGGGGTTTATCAGATTCTCCAACTCATTGTGCATCTAACAGGCGAATAAAATCACTACCAAAAATGACAAATCTTAATCGACTTTTTTTTACGGTACCCAAATAGCGTGAACTGGGAACCCAAAGTTGAAGCTTCAAACGGCAATTTAAGGCATTTCTCTTGCAGCTAGACTACCGGAAGTGGGGTTTATCAGATTCTCCAACTCATTGTGCATCTAATAGGCGAATAAAATCACTACCAAAAATGACAAATCTTAATCGACTTTTTTTTACGATACCCAAATAGCGTGAACTGGGAACCCAAAGTTGAAGCTTCAAACGGCAATTTAAGGCATTTCTCTTGCAGCAAACTACCGGAAGTGGGGTTTATCAGATTCTCCAACTCATTGTGCATCTAACAGGCGAATAAAATCACTACCAAAAATGACAAATCTTAATCGACTTTTTTTTACGATACCCAAATAGCGTGAACTGGGAACCCAAAGTTGAAGCTTCAAACGGCAATTTAAGGCATTTCCCTTGCAGCTAGATTACCGGAAGTGGGGTTTATCAGATTCTCCAACTCATTGTGCATCTAACAGGCGAATAAAATCACTACCAAAAATGACAAATCTTAATCGACTTTTTTTTACGATACCCAAATAGCGTGAACTGGGAACCCAAAGTTGAAGCTTCAAACGGCAATTTAAGGCATTTCCCTTGCAGCTAGATTACCGGAAGTGGGGTTTATCAGATTCTCCAACTCATTGTGCATCTAACAGGCGAATAAAATCACTACCAAAAATGACAAATCTTAATCGACTTTTTTTTACGGTACCCAAATAGCGTGAACTGGGAACCCAAAGTTGAAGCTTCAAACGGCAATTTAAGGCATTTCTCTTGCAGCTAGACTACCGGAAGTGGGGTTTATCAGATTCTCCAACTCATTGTGCATCTAATAGGCGAATAAAATCACTACCAAAAATGACAAATCTTAATCGACTTTTTTTTACGGTACCCAAATAGCGTGAACTGGGAACCCAAAGTTGAAGCTTCAAACGGCAATTTAAGGCATTTCTCTTGCAGCTAGACTACCGGAAGTGGGGTTTATCAGATTCTCCAACTCATTGTGCATCTAATAGGCGAATAAAATCACTACCAAAAATGACAAATCTTAATCGACTTTTTTTTACGATACCCAAATAGCGTGAACTGGGAACCCAAAGTTGAAGCTTCAAACGGCAATTTAAGGCATTTCACTTGCAGCTAGACTACCGGAAGTGGGGTTTATCAGATTCTCCAACTCATTGTGCATCTAACAGGCGAATAAAATCACTACCAAAAATGACAAATCTTAATCGACTTTTTTTTACGATACCCAAATAGCGTGAACTGGGAACCCAAAGTTGAAGCTTCAAACGGCAATTTAAGGCATTTCCCTTGCAGCTAGATTACCGGAAGTGGGGTTTATCAGATTCTCCAACTCATTGTGCATCTAACAGGCGAATAAAATCACTACCAAAAATGACAAATCTTAATCGACTTTTTTTTACGATACCCAAATAGCGTGAACTGGGAACCCAAAGTTGAAGCTTCAAACGGCAATTTAAGGCATTTCCCTTGCAGCTAGATTACCGGAAGTGGGGTTTATCAGATTCTCCAACTCATTGTGCATCTAACAGGCGAATAAAATCACTACCAAAAATGACAAATCTTAATCGACTTTTTTTTACGGTACCCAAATAGCGTGAACTGGGAACCCAAAGTTGAAGCTTCAAACGGCAATTTAAGGCATTTCTCTTGCAGCTAGACTACCGGAAGTGGGGTTTATCAGATTCTCCAACTCATTGTGCATCTAATAGGCGAATAAAATCACTACCAAAAATGACAAATCTTAATCGACTTTTTTTTACGGTACCCAAATAGCGTGAACTGGGAACCCAAAGTTGAAGCTTCAAACGGCAATTTAAGGCATTTCTCTTGCAGCTAGACTACCGGAAGTGGGGTTTATCAGATTCTCCAACTCATTGTGCATCTAATAGGCGAATAAAATCACTACCAAAAATGACAAATCTTAATCGACTTTTTTTTACGATACCCAAATAGCGTGAACTGGGAACCCAAAGTTGAAGCTTCAAACGGCAATTTAAGGCATTTCACTTGCAGCTAGACTACCGGAAGTGGGGTTTATCAGATTCTCCAACTCATTGTGCATCTAACAGGCCAATAAAATCACTACCAAAAATGACAAATCTTAATCGACTTTTTTTTACGATACCCAAATAGCGTGAACTGGGAACCCAAAGTTGAAGCTTCAAACGGCAATTTAAGGCATTTCTCTTGCAGCTAGACTACCGGAAGTGGGGTTTATCAGATTCTCCAACTCATTGTGCATCTAATAGGCGAATAAAATCACTACCAAAAATGACAAATCTTAATCGACTTTTTTTTACGATACCCAAATAGCGTGAACTGGGAACCCAAAGTTGAAGCTTCAAACGGCAATTTAAGGCATTTCTCTTGCAGCTAGACTACCGGAAGTGGGGTTTATCAGATTCTCCAACTCATTGTGCATCTAACAGGCGAATAAAATCACTACCAAAAATGACAAATCTTAATCGACTTTTTTTTACGATACCCAAATAGCGTGAACTGGGAACCCAAAGTTGAAGCTTCAAACGGCAATTTAAGGCATTTCCCTTGCAGCTAGATTACCGGAAGTGGGGTTTATCAGATTCTCCAACTCATTGTGCATCTAACAGGCGAATAAAATCACTACCAAAAATGACAAATCTTAATCGACTTTTTTTTACGGTACCCAAATAGCGTGAACTGGGAACCCAAAGTTGAAGCTTCAAACGGCAATTTAAGGCATTTCTCTTGCAGCTAGACTACCGGAAGTGGGGTTTATCAGATTCTCCAACTCATTGTGCATCTAACAGGCGAATAAAATCACTACCAAAAATGACAAATCTTAATCGACTTTTTTTTACGGTACCCAAATAGCGTGAACTGGGAACCCAAAGTTGAAGCTTCAAACGGCAATTTAAGGCATTTCTCTTGCAGCTAGATTACCGGAAGTGGGGTTTATCAGATTCTCCAACTCATTGTGCATCTAATAGGCGAATAAAATCACTACCAAAAATGACAAATCTTAATCGACTTTTTTTTACGATACCCAAATAGCGTGAACTGGGAACCCAAAGTTGAAGCTTCAAACGGCAATTTAAGGCATTTCCCTTGCAGCTAGATTACCGGAAGTGGGGTTTATCAGATTCTCCAACTCATTGTGCATCTAACAGGCGAATAAAATCACTACCAAAAATGACAAATCTTAATCGACTTTTTTTTACGATACCCAAATAGCGTGAACTGGGAACCCAAAGTTGAAGCTTCAAACGGCAATTTAAGGCATTTCCCTTGCAGCTAGATTACCGGAAGTGGGGTTTATCAGATTCTCCAACTCATTGTGCATCTAACAGGCGAATAAAATCACTACCAAAAATGACAAATCTTAATCGACTTTTTTTTACGGTACCCAAATAGCGTGAACTGGGAACCCAAAGTTGAAGCTTCAAACGGCAATTTAAGGCATTTCTCTTGCAGCTAGACTACCGGAAGTGGGGTTTATCAGATTCTCCAACTCATTGTGCATCTAATAGGCGAATAAAATCACTACCAAAAATGACAAATCTTAATCGACTTTTTTTTACGGTACCCAAATAGCGTGAACTGGGAACCCAAAGTTGAAGCTTCAAACGGCAATTTAAGGCATTTCTCTTGCAGCTAGACTACCGGAAGTGGGGTTTATCAGATTCTCCAACTCATTGTGCATCTAATAGGCGAATAAAATCACTACCAAAAATGACAAATCTTAATCGACTTTTTTTTACGATACCCAAATAGCGTGAACTGGGAACCCAAAGTTGAAGCTTCAAACGGCAATTTAAGGCATTTCACTTGCAGCTAGACTACCGGAAGTGGGGTTTATCAGATTCTCCAACTCATTGTGCATCTAACAGGCGAATAAAATCACTACCAAAAATGACAAATCTTAATCGACTTTTTTTTACGATACCCAAATAGCGTGAACTGGGAACCCAAAGTTGAAGCTTCAAACGGCAATTTAAGGCATTTCCCTTGCAGCTAGATTACCGGAAGTGGGGTTTATCAGATTCTCCAACTCATTGTGCATCTAACAGGCGAATAAAATCACTACCAAAAATGACAAATCTTAATCGACTTTTTTTTACGATACCCAAATAGCGTGAACTGGGAACCCAAAGTTGAAGCTTCAAACGGCAATTTAAGGCATTTCCCTTGCAGCTAGATTACCGGAAGTGGGGTTTATCAGATTCTCCAACACATTGTGCATCTAACAGGCGAATAAAATCACTACCAAAAATGACAAATCTTAATCGACTTTTTTTTACGGTACCCAAATAGCGTGAACTGGGAACCCAAAGTTGAAGCTTCAAACGGCAATTTAAGGCATTTCTCTTGCAGCTAGACTACCGGAAGTGGGGTTTATCAGATTCTCCAACTCATTGTGCATCTAATAGGCGAATAAAATCACTACCAAAAATGACAAATCTTAATCGACTTTTTTTTACGGTACCCAAATAGCGTGAACTGGGAACCCAAAGTTGAAGCTTCAAACGGCAATTTAAGGCATTTCTCTTGCAGCTAGACTACCGGAAGTGGGGTTTATCAGATTCTCCAACTCATTGTGCATCTAATAGGCGAATAAAATCACTACCAAAAATGACAAATCTTAATCGACTTTTTTTTACGATACCCAAATAGCGTGAACTGGGAACCCAAAGTTGAAGCTTCAAACGGCAATTTAAGGCATTTCACTTGCAGCTAGACTACCGGAAGTGGGGTTTATCAGATTCTCCAACTCATTGTGCATCTAACAGGCCAATAAAATCACTACCAAAAATGACAAATCTTAATCGACTTTTTTTTACGATACCCAAATAGCGTGAACTGGGAACCCAAAGTTGAAGCTTCAAACGGCAATTTAAGGCATTTCCCTTGCAGCTAGATTACCGGAAGTGGGGTTTATCAGATTCTCCAACTCATTGTGCATCTAACAGGCGAATAAAATCACTACCAAAAATGACAAATCTTAATCGACTTTTTTTTACGATACCCAAATAGCGTGAACTGGGAACCCAAAGTTGAAGCTTCAAACGGCAATTTAAGGCATTTCCCTTGCAGCTAGATTACCGGAAGTGGGGTTTATCAGATTCTCCAACTCATTGTGCATCTAACAGGCGAATAAAATCACTACCAAAAATGACAAATCTTAATCGACTTTTTTTTACGATACCCAAATAGCGTGAACTGGGAACCCAAAGTTGAAGCTTCAAACGGCAATTTAAGGCATTTCTCTTGCAGCTAGACTACCGGAAGTGGGGTTTATCAGATTCTCCAACTCATTGTGCATCTAATAGGCGAATAAAATCACTACCAAAAATGACAAAACTTAATCGACTTTTTTTTACGATACCCAAATAGCGTGAACTGGGAACCCAAAGTTGAAGCTTCAAACGGCAATTTAAGGCATTTCTCTTGCAGCTAGACTACCGGAAGTGGGGTTTATCAGATTCTCCAACTCATTGTGCATCTAACAGGCGAATAAAATCACTACCAAAAATGACAAATCTTAATCGACTTTTTTTTACGATACCCAAATAGCGTGAACTGGGAACCCAAAGTTGAAGCTTCAAACGGCAATTTAAGGCATTTCCCTTGCAGCTAGATTACCGGAAGTGGGGTTTATCAGATTCTCCAACTCATTGTGCATCTAACAGGCGAATAAAATCACTACCAAAAATGACAAATCTTAATCGACTTTTTTTTACGATACCCAAATAGCGTGAACTGGGAACCCAAAGTTGAAGCTTCAAACGGCAATTTAAGGCATTTCCCTTGCAGCTAGATTACCGGAAGTGGGGTTTATCAGATTCTCCAACTCATTGTGCATCTAACAGGCGAATAAAATCACTACCAAAAATGACAAATCTTAATCGACTTTTTTTTACGGTACCCAAATAGCGTGAACTGGGAACCCAAAGTTGAAGCTTCAAACGGCAATTTAAGGCATTTCTCTTGCAGCTAGACTACCGGAAGTGGGGTTTATCAGATTCTCCAACTCATTGTGCATCTAACAGGCGAATAAAATCACTACCAAAAATGACAAATCTTAATCGACTTTTTTTTACGGTACCCAAATAGCGTGAACTGGGAACCCAAAGTTGAAGCTTCAAACGGCAATTTAAGGCATTTCTCTTGCAGCTAGACTACCGGAAGTGGGGTTTATCAGATTCTCCAACTCATTGTGCATCTAATAGGCGAATAAAATCACTACCAAAAATGACAAATCTTAATCGACTTTTTTTTACGATACCCAAATAGCGTGAACTGGGAACCCAAAGTTGAAGCTTCAAACGGCAATTTAAGGCATTTCCCTTGCAGCTAGATTACCGGAAGTGGGGTTTATCAGATTCTCCAACTCATTGTGCATCTAACAGGCGAATAAAATCACTACCAAAAATGACAAATCTTAATCGACTTTTTTTTACGATACCCAAATAGCGTGAACTGGGAACCCAAAGTTGAAGCTTCAAACGGCAATTTAAGGCATTTCCCTTGCAGCTAGATTACCGGAAGTGGGGTTTATCAGATTCTCCAACTCATTGTGCATCTAACAGGCGAATAAAATCACTACCAAAAATGACAAATCTTAATCGACTTTTTTTTACGATACCCAAATAGCGTGAACTGGGAACCCAAAGTTGAAGCTTCAAACGGCAATTTAAGGCATTTCTCTTGCAGCTAGACTACCGGAAGTGGGGTTTATCAAATTCTCCAACTCATTGTGCATCTAATAGGCGAATAAAATCACTACCAAAAATGACAAATCTTAATCGACTTTTTTTTACGATACCCAAATAGCGTGAACTGGGAACCCAAAGTTGAAGCTTCAAACGGCAATTTAAGGCATTTCTCTTGCAGCTAGACTACCGGAAGTGGGGTTTATCAGATTCTCCAACTCATTGTGCATCTAACAGGCGAATAAAATCACTACCAAAAATGACAAATCTTAATCGACTTTTTTTTACGATACCCAAATAGCGTGAACTGGGAACCCAAAGTTGAAGCTTCAAACGGCAATTTAAGGCATTTCCCTTGCAGCTAGATTACCGGAAGTGGGGTTTATCAGATTCTCCAACTCATTGTGCATCTAACAGGCGAATAAAATCACTACCAAAAATGACAAATCTTAATCGACTTTTTTTTACGATACCCAAATAGCGTGAACTGGGAACCCAAAGTTGAAGCTTCAAACGGCAATTTAAGGCATTTCCCTTGCAGCTAGATTACCGGAAGTGGGGTTTATCAGATTCTCCAACTCATTGTGCATCTAACAGGCGAATAAAATCACTACCAAAAATGACAAATCTTAATCGACTTTTTTTTACGGTACCCAAATAGCGTGAACTGGGAACCCAAAGTTGAAGCTTCAAACGGCAATTTAAGGCATTTCTCTTGCAGCTAGACTACCGGAAGTGGGGTTTATCAGATTCTCCAACTCATTGTGCATCTAATAGGCGAATAAAATCACTACCAAAAATGACAAATCTTAATCGACTTTTTTTTACGATACCCAAATAGCGTGAACTGGGAACCCAAAGTTGAAGCTTCAAACGGCAATTTAAGGCATTTCACTTGCAGCTAGACTACCGGAAGTGGGGTTTATCAGATTCTCCAACTCATTGTGCATCTAACAGGCCAATAAAATCACTACCAAAAATGACAAATCTTAATCGACTTTTTTTTACGATACCCAAATAGCGTGAACTGGGAACCCAAAGTTGAAGCTTCAAACGGCAATTTAAGGCATTTCCCTTGCAGCTAGATTACCGGAAGTGGGGTTTATCAGATTCTCCAACTCATTGTGCATCTAACAGGCGAATAAAATCACTACCAAAAATGACAAATCTTAATCGACTTTTTTTTACGATACCCAAATAGCGTGAACTGGGAACCCAAAGTTGAAGCTTCAAACGGCAATTTAAGGCATTTCCCTTGCAGCTAGATTACCGGAAGTGGGGTTTATCAGATTCTCCAACTCATTGTGCATCTAACAGGCGAATAAAATCACTACCAAAAATGACAAATCTTAATCGACTTTTTTTTACGATACCCAAATAGCGTGAACTGGGAACCCAAAGTTGAAGCTTCAAACGGCAATTTAAGGCATTTCTCTTGCAGCTAGACTACCGGAAGTGGGGTTTATCAGATTCTCCAACTCATTGTGCATCTAATAGGCGAATAAAATCACTACCAAAAATGACAAATCTTAATCGACTTTTTTTTACGATACCCAAATAGCGTGAACTGGGAACCCAAAGTTGAAGCTTCAAACGGCAATTTAAGGCATTTCTCTTGCAGCTAGACTACCGGAAGTGGGGTTTATCAGATTCTCCAACTCATTGTGCATCTAACAGGCGAATAAAATCACTACCAAAAATGACAAATCTTAATCGACTTTTTTTTACGATACCCAAATAGCGTGAACTGGGAACCCAAAGTTGAAGCTTCAAACGGCAATTTAAGGCATTTCCCTTGCAGCTAGATTACCGGAAGTGGGGTTTATCAGATTCTCCAACTCATTGTGCATCTAACAGGCGAATAAAATCACTACCAAAAATGACAAATCTTAATCGACTTTTTTTTACGATACCCAAATAGCGTGAACTGGGAACCCAAAGTTGAAGCTTCAAACGGCAATTTAAGGCATTTCCCTTGCAGCTAGATTACCGGAAGTGGGGTTTATCAGATTCTCCAACTCATTGTGCATCTAACAGGCGAATAAAATCACTACCAAAAATGACAAATCTTAATCGACTTTTTTTTACGGTACCCAAATAGCGTGAACTGGGAACCCAAAGTTGAAGCTTCAAACGGCAATTTAAGGCATTTCTCTTGCAGCTAGACTACCGGAAGTGGGGTTTATCAGATTCTCCAACTCATTGTGCATCTAACAGGCGAATAAAATCACTACCAAAAATGACAAATCTTAATCGACTTTTTTTTACGGTACCCAAATAGCGTGAACTGGGAACCCAAAGTTGAAGCTTCAAACGGCAATTTAAGGCATTTCACTTGCAGCTAGACTACCGGAAGTGGGGTTTATCAGATTCTCCAACTCATTGTGCATCTAATAGGCGAATAAAATCACTACCAAAAATGACAAATCTTAATCGACTTTTTTTTACGATACCCAAATAGCGTGAACTGGGAACCCAAAGTTGAAGCTTCAAACGGCAATTTAAGGCATTTCCCTTGCAGCTAGATTACCGGAAGTGGGGTTTATCAGATTCTCCAACTCATTGTGCATCTAACAGGCGAATAAAATCACTACCAAAAATGACAAATCTTAATCGACTTTTTTTTACGATACCCAAATAGCGTGAACTGGGAACCCAAAGTTGAAGCTTCAAACGGCAATTTAAGGCATTTCCCTTGCAGCTAGATTACCGGAAGTGGGGTTTATCAGATTCTCCAACTCATTGTGCATCTAACAGGCGAATAAAATCACTACCAAAAATGACAAATCTTAATCGACTTTTTTTTACGGTACCCAAATAGCGTGAACTGGGAACCCAAAGTTGAAGCTTCAAACGGCAATTTAAGGCATTTCTCTTGCAGCTAGACTACCGGAAGTGGGGTTTATCAGATTCTCCAACTCATTGTGCATCTAATAGGCGAATAAAATCACTACCAAAAATGACAAATCTTAATCGACTTTTTTTTACGATACCCAAATAGCGTGAACTGGGAACCCAAAGTTGAAGCTTCAAACGGCAATTTAAGGCATTTCTCTTGCAGCTAGACTACCGGAAGTGGGGTTTATCAGATTCTCCAACTCATTGTGCATCTAACAGGCGAATAAAATCACTACCAAAAATGACAAATCTTAATCGACTTTTTTTTACGATACCCAAATAGCGTGAACTGGGAACCCAAAGTTGAAGCTTCAAACGGCAATTTAAGGCATTTCCCTTGCAGCTAGATTACCGGAAGTGGGGTTTATCAGATTCTCCAACTCATTGTGCATCTAACAGGCGAATAAAATCACTACCAAAAATGACAAATCTTAATCGACTTTTTTTTACGATACCCAAATAGCGTGAACTGGGAACCCAAAGTTGAAGCTTCAAACGGCAATTTAAGGCATTTCCCTTGCAGCTAGATTACCGGAAGTGGGGTTTATCAGATTCTCCAACTCATTGTGCATCTAACAGGCGAATAAAATCACTACCAAAAATGACAAATCTTAATCGACTTTTTTTTACGGTACCCAAATAGCGTGAACTGGGAACCCAAAGTTGAAGCTTCAAACGGCAATTTAAGGCATTTCTCTTGCAGCTAGACTACCGGAAGTGGGGTTTATCAGATTCTCCAACTCATTGTGCATCTAATAGGCGAATAAAATCACTACCAAAAATGACAAATCTTAATCGACTTTTTTTTACGATACCCAAATAGCGTGAACTGGGAACCCAAAGTTGAAGCTTCAAACGGCAATTTAAGGCATTTCCCTTGCAGCTAGATTACCGGAAGTGGGGTTTATCAGATTCTCCAACTCATTGTGCATCTAACAGGCGAATAAAATCACTACCAAAAATGACAAATCTTAATCGACTTTTTTTTACGATACCCAAATAGCGTGAACTGGGAACCCAAAGTTGAAGCTTCAAACGGCAATTTAAGGCATTTCCCTTGCAGCTAGATTACCGGAAGTGGGGTTTATCAGATTCTCCAACTCATTGTGCATCTAACAGGCGAATAAAATCACTACCAAAAATGACAAATCTTAATCGACTTTTTTTTACGGTACCCAAATAGCGTGAACTGGGAACCCAAAGTTGAAGCTTCAAACGGCAATTTAAGGCATTTCTCTTGCAGCTAGACTACCGGAAGTGGGGTTTATCAGATTCTCCAACTCATTGTGCATCTAATAGGCGAATAAAATCACTACCAAAAATGACAAATCTTAATCGACTTTTTTTTACGATACCCAAATAGCGTGAACTGGGAACCCAAAGTTGAAGCTTCAAACGGCAATTTAAGGCATTTCTCTTGCAGCTAGACTACCGGAAGTGGGGTTTATCAGATTCTCCAACTCATTGTGCATCTAACAGGCGAATAAAATCACTACCAAAAATGACAAATCTTAATCGACTTTTTTTTACGATACCCAAATAGCGTGAACTGGGAACCCAAAGTTGAAGCTTCAAACGGCAATTTAAGGCATTTCCCTTGCAGCTAGATTACCGGAAGTGGGGTTTATCAGATTCTCCAACTCATTGTGCATCTAACAGGCGAATAAAATCACTACCAAAAATGACAAATCTTAATCGACTTTTTTTTACGATACCCAAATAGCGTGAACTGGGAACCCAAAGTTGAAGCTTCAAACGGCAATTTAAGGCATTTCCCTTGCAGCTAGATTACCGGAAGTGGGGTTTATCAGATTCTCCAACTCATTGTGCATCTAACAGGCGAATAAAATCACTACCAAAAATGACAAATCTTAATCGACTTTTTTTTACGGTACCCAAATAGCGTGAACTGGGAACCCAAAGTTGAAGCTTCAAACGGCAATTTAAGGCATTTCTCTTGCAGCTAGACTACCGGAAGTGGGGTTTATCAGATTCTCCAACTCATTGTGCATCTAATAGGCGAATAAAATCACTACCAAAAATGACAAATCTTAATCGACTTTTTTTTACGGTACCCAAATAGCGTGAACTGGGAACCCAAAGTTGAAGCTTCAAACGGCAATTTAAGGCATTTCTCTTGCAGCTAGACTACCGGAAGTGGGGTTTATCAGATTCTCCAACTCATTGTGCATCTAATAGGCGAATAAAATCACTACCAAAAATGACAAATCTTAATCGACTTTTTTTTACGATACCCAAATAGCGTGAACTGGGAACCCAAAGTTGAAGCTTCAAACGGCAATTTAAGGCATTTCACTTGCAGCTAGACTACCGGAAGTGGGGTTTATCAGATTCTCCAACTCATTGTGCATCTAACAGGCGAATAAAATCACTACCAAAAATGACAAATCTTAATCGACTTTTTTTTACGATACCCAAATAGCGTGAACTGGGAACCCAAAGTTGAAGCTTCAAACGGCAATTTAAGGCATTTCCCTTGCAGCTAGATTACCGGAAGTGGGGTTTATCAGATTCTCCAACTCATTGTGCATCTAACAGGCGAATAAAATCACTACCAAAAATGACAAATCTTAATCGACTTTTTTTTACGATACCCAAATAGCGTGAACTGGGAACCCAAAGTTGAAGCTTCAAACGGCAATTTAAGGCATTTCCCTTGCAGCTAGATTACCGGAAGTGGGGTTTATCAGATTCTCCAACTCATTGTGCATCTAACAGGCGAATAAAATCACTACCAAAAATGACAAATCTTAATCGACTTTTTTTTACGGTACCCAAATAGCGTGAACTGGGAACCCAAAGTTGAAGCTTCAAACGGCAATTTAAGGCATTTCTCTTGCAGCTAGACTACCGGAAGTGGGGTTTATCAGATTCTCCAACTCATTGTGCATCTAATAGGCGAATAAAATCACTACCAAAAATGACAAATCTTAATCGACTTTTTTTTACGGTACCCAAATAGCGTGAACTGGGAACCCAAAGTTGTAGCTTCAAACGGCAATTTAAGGCATTTCTCTTGCAGCTAGATTACCGGAAGTGGGGTTTATCAGATTCTCCAACTCATTGTGCATCTAACAGGCGAATAAAATCACTACCAAAAATGACAAATCTTAATCGACTTTTTTTTACGATACCCAAATAGCGTGAACTGGGAACCCAAAGTTGAAGCTTCAAACGGCAATTTAAGGCATTTCCCTTGCAGCTAGATTACCGGAAGTGGGGTTTATCAGATTCTCCAACTCATTGTGCATCTAACAGGCGAATAAAATCACTACCAAAAATGACAAATCTTAATCGACTTTTTTTTACGATACCCAAATAGCGTGAACTGGGAACCCAAAGTTGAAGCTTCAAACGGCAATTTAAGGCATTTCTCTTGCAGCTAGACTACCGGAAGTGGGGTTTATCAGATTCTCCAACTCATTGTGCATCTAATAGGCGAATAAAATCACTACCAAAAATGACAAATCTTAATCGACTTTTTTTTACGATACCCAAATAGCGTGAACTGGGAACCCAAAGTTGAAGCTTCAAACGGCAATTTAAGGCATTTCTCTTGCAGCTAGACTACCGGAAGTGGGGTTTATCAGATTCTCCAACTCATTGTGCATCTAACAGGCGAATAAAATCACTACCAAAAATGACAAATCTTAATCGACTTTTTTTTACGATACCCAAATAGCGTGAACTGGGAACCCAAAGTTGAAGCTTCAAACGGCAATTTAAGGCATTTCCCTTGCAGCTAGATTACCGGAAGTGGGGTTTATCAGATTCTCCAACTCATTGTGCATCTAACAGGCGAATAAAATCACTACCAAAAATGACAAATCTTAATCGACTTTTTTTTACGATACCCAAATAGCGTGAACTGGGAACCCAAAGTTGAAGCTTCAAACGGCAATTTAAGGCATTTCCCTTGCAGCTAGATTACCGGAAGTGGGGTTTATCAGATTCTCCAACTCATTGTGCATCTAACAGGCGAATAAAATCACTACCAAAAATGACAAATCTTAATCGACTTTTTTTTACGGTACCCAAATAGCGTGAACTGGGAACCCAAAGTTGAAGCTTCAAACGGCAATTTAAGGCATTTCTCTTGCAGCTAGACTACCGGAAGTGGGGTTTATCAGATTCTCCAACTCATTGTGCATCTAACAGGCGAATAAAATCACTACCAAAAATGACAAATCTTAATCGACTTTTTTTTACGGTACCCAAATAGCGTGAACTGGGAACCCAAAGTTGAAGCTTCAAACGGCAATTTAAGGCATTTCTCTTGCAGCTAGACTACCGGAAGTGGGGTTTATCAGATTCTCCAACTCATTGTGCATCTAATAGGCGAATAAAATCACTACCAAAAATGACAAATCTTAATCGACTTTTTTTTACGATACCCAAATAGCGTGAACTGGGAACCCAAAGTTGAAGCTTCAAACGGCAATTTAAGGCATTTCCCTTGCAGCTAGATTACCGGAAGTGGGGTTTATCAGATTCTCCAACTCATTGTGCATCTAACAGGCGAATAAAATCACTACCAAAAATGACAAATCTTAATCGACTTTTTTTTACGATACCCAAATAGCGTGAACTGGGAACCCAAAGTTGAAGCTTCAAACGGCAATTTAAGGCATTTCCCTTGCAGCTAGATTACCGGAAGTGGGGTTTATCAGATTCTCCAACTCATTGTGCATCTAACAGGCGAATAAAATCACTACCAAAAATGACAAATCTTAATCGACTTTTTTTTACGATACCCAAATAGCGTGAACTGGGAACCCAAAGTTGAAGCTTCAAACGGCAATTTAAGGCATTTCTCTTGCAGCTAGACTACCGGAAGTGGGGTTTATCAGATTCTCCAACTCATTGTGCATCTAATAGGCGAATAAAATCACTACCAAAAATGACAAATCTTAATCGACTTTTTTTTACGATACCCAAATAGCGTGAACTGGGAACCCAAAGTTGAAGCTTCAAACGGCAATTTAAGGCATTTCTCTTGCAGCTAGACTACCGGAAGTGGGGTTTATCAGATTCTCCAACTCATTGTGCATCTAACAGGCGAATAAAATCACTACCAAAAATGACAAATCTTAATCGACTTTTTTTTACGATACCCAAATAGCGTGAACTGGGAACCCAAAGTTGAAGCTTCAAACGGCAATTTAAGGCATTTCCCTTGCAGCTAGATTACCGGAAGTGGGGTTTATCAGATTCTCCAACTCATTGTGCATCTAACAGGCGAATAAAATCACTACCAAAAATGACAAATCTTAATCGACTTTTTTTTACGATACCCAAATAGCGTGAACTGGGAACCCAAAGTTGAAGCTTCAAACGGCAATTTAAGGCATTTCCCTTGCAGCTAGATTACCGGAAGTGGGGTTTATCAGATTCTCCAACTCATTGTGCATCTAACAGGCGAATAAAATCACTACCAAAAATGACAAATCTTAATCGACTTTTTTTTACGGTACCCAAATAGCGTGAACTGGGAACCCAAAGTTGAAGCTTCAAACGGCAATTTAAGGCATTTCTCTTGCAGCTAGACTACCGGAAGTGGGGTTTATCAGATTCTCCAACTCATTGTGCATCTAATAGGCGAATAAAATCACTACCAAAAATGACAAATCTTAATCGACTTTTTTTTACGATACCCAAATAGCGTGAACTGGGAACCCAAAGTTGAAGCTTCAAACGGCAATTTAAGGCATTTCCCTTGCAGCTAGATTACCGGAAGTGGGGTTTATCAGATTCTCCAACTCATTGTGCATCTAACAGGCGAATAAAATCACTACCAAAAATGACAAATCTTAATCGACTTTTTTTTACGATACCCAAATAGCGTGAACTGGGAACCCAAAGTTGAAGCTTCAAACGGCAATTTAAGGCATTTCCCTTGCAGCTAGATTACCGGAAGTGGGGTTTATCAGATTCTCCAACTCATTGTGCATCTAACAGGCGAATAAAATCACTACCAAAAATGACAAATCTTAATCGACTTTTTTTTACGATACCCAAATAGCGTGAACTGGGAACCCAAAGTTGAAGCTTCAAACGGCAATTTAAGGCATTTCCCTTGCAGCTAGATTACCGGAAGTGGGGTTTATCAGATTCTCCAACTCATTGTGCATCTAACAGGCGAATAAAATCACTACCAAAAATGACAAATCTTAATCGACTTTTTTTTACGGTACCCAAATAGCGTGAACTGGGAACCCAAAGTTGAAGCTTCAAACGGCAATTTAAGGCATTTCTCTTGCAGCTAGACTACCGGAAGTGGGGTTTATCAGATTCTCCAACTCATTGTGCATCTAATAGGCGAATAAAATCACTACCAAAAATGACAAATCTTAATCGACTTTTTTTTACGGTACCCAAATAGCGTGAACTGGGAACCCAAAGTTGAAGCTTCAAACGGCAATTTAAGGCATTTCTCTTGCAGCTAGACTACCGGAAGTGGGGTTTATCAGATTCTCCAACTCATTGTGCATCTAATAGGCGAATAAAATCACTACCAAAAATGACAAATCTTAATCGACTTTTTTTTACGATACCCAAATAGCGTGAACTGGGAACCCAAAGTTGAAGCTTCAAACGGCAATTTAAGGCATTTCACTTGCAGCTAGACTACCGGAAGTGGGGTTTATCAGATTCTCCAACTCATTGTGCATCTAACAGGCGAATAAAATCACTACCAAAAATGACAAATCTTAATCGACTTTTTTTTACGATACCCAAATAGCGTGAACTGGGAACCCAAAGTTGAAGCTTCAAACGGCAATTTAAGGCATTTCCCTTGCAGCTAGATTGCCGGAAGTGGGGTTTATCAGATTCTCCAACTCATTGTGCATCTAACAGGCGAATAAAATCACTACCAAAAATGACAAATCTTAATCGACTTTTTTTTACGATACCCAAATAGCGTGAACTGGGAACCCAAAGTTGAAGCTTCAAACGGCAATTTAAGGCATTTCCCTTGCAGCTAGATTACCGGAAGTGGGGTTTATCAGATTCTCCAACTCATTGTGCATCTAACAGGCGAATAAAATCACTACCAAAAATGACAAATCTTAATCGACTTTTTTTTACGGTACCCAAATAGCGTGAACTGGGAACCCAAAGTTGAAGCTTCAAACGGCAATTTAAGGCATTTCTCTTGCAGCTAGACTACCGGAAGTGGGGTTTATCAGATTCTCCAACTCATTGTGCATCTAATAGGCGAATAAAATCACTACCAAAAATGACAAATCTTAATCGACTTTTTTTTACGGTACCCAAATAGCGTGAACTGGGAACCCAAAGTTGAAGCTTCAAACGGCAATTTAAGGCATTTCTCTTGCAGCTAGACTACCGGAAGTGGGGTTTATCAGATTCTCCAACTCATTGTGCATCTAATAGGCGAATAAAATCACTACCAAAAATGACAAATCTTAATCGACTTTTTTTTACGATACCCAAATAGCGTGAACTGGGAACCCAAAGTTGAAGCTTCAAACGGCAATTTAAGGCATTTCACTTGCAGCTAGACTACCGGAAGTGGGGTTTATCAGATTCTCCAACTCATTGTGCATCTAACAGGCCAATAAAATCACTACCAAAAATGACAAATCTTAATCGACTTTTTTTTACGATACCCAAATAGCGTGAACTGGGAACCCAAAGTTGAAGCTTCAAACGGCAATTTAAGGCATTTCCCTTGCAGCTAGATTACCGGAAGTGGGGTTTATCAGATTCTCCAACTCATTGTGCATCTAACAGGCGAATAAAATCACTACCAAAAATGACAAATCTTAATCGACTTTTTTTTACGATACCCAAATAGCGTGAACTGGGAACCCAAAGTTGAAGCTTCAAACGGCAATTTAAGGCATTTCCCTTGCAGCTAGATTACCGGAAGTGGGGTTTATCAGATTCTCCAACTCATTGTGCATCTAACAGGCGAATAAAATCACTACCAAAAATGACAAATCTTAATCGACTTTTTTTTACGATACCCAAATAGCGTGAACTGGGAACCCAAAGTTGAAGCTTCAAACGGCAATTTAAGGCATTTCTCTTGCAGCTAGACTACCGGAAGTGGGGTTTATCAGATTCTCCAACTCATTGTGCATCTAATAGGCGAATAAAATCACTACCAAAAATGACAAATCTTAATCGACTTTTTTTTACGATACCCAAATAGCGTGAACTGGGAACCCAAAGTTGAAGCTTCAAACGGCAATTTAAGGCATTTCTCTTGCAGCTAGACTACCGGAAGTGGGGTTTATCAGATTCTCCAACTCATTGTGCATCTAACAGGCGAATAAAATCACTACCAAAAATGACAAATCTTAATCGACTTTTTTTTACGATACCCAAATAGCGTGAACTGGGAACCCAAAGTTGAAGCTTCAAACGGCAATTTAAGGCATTTCCCTTGCAGCTAGATTACCGGAAGTGGGGTTTATCAGATTCTCCAACTCATTGTGCATCTAACAGGCGAATAAAATCACTACCAAAAATGACAAATCTTAATCGACTTTTTTTTACGATACCCAAATAGCGTGAACTGGGAACCCAAAGTTGAAGCTTCAAACGGCAATTTAAGGCATTTCCCTTGCAGCTAGATTACCGGAAGTGGGGTTTATCAGATTCTCCAACTCATTGTGCATCTAACAGGCGAATAAAATCACTACCAAAAATGACAAATCTTAATCGACTTTTTTTTACGGTACCCAAATAGCGTGAACTGGGAACCCAAAGTTGAAGCTTCAAACGGCAATTTAAGGCATTTCTCTTGCAGCTAGACTACCGGAAGTGGGGTTTATCAGATTCTCCAACTCATTGTGCATCTAATAGGCGAATAAAATCACTACCAAAAATGACAAATCTTAATCGACTTTTTTTTACGGTACCCAAATAGCGTGAACTGGGAACCCAAAGTTGAAGCTTCAAACGGCAATTTAAGGCATTTCTCTTGCAGCTAGACTACCGGAAGTGGGGTTTATCAGATTCTCCAACTCATTGTGCATCTAATAGGCGAATAAAATCACTACCAAAAATGACAAATCTTAATCGACTTTTTTTTACGATACCCAAATAGCGTGAACTGGGAACCCAAAGTTGAAGCTTCAAACGGCAATTTAAGGCATTTCACTTGCAGCTAGACTACCGGAAGTGGGGTTTATCAGATTCTCCAACTCATTGTGCATCTAACAGGCGAATAAAATCACTACCAAAAATGACAAATCTTAATCGACTTTTTTTTACGATACCCAAATAGCGTGAACTGGGAACCCAAAGTTGAAGCTTCAAACGGCAATTTAAGGCATTTCCCTTGCAGCTAGATTACCGGAAGTGGGGTTTATCAGATTCTCCAACTCATTGTGCATCTAACAGGCGAATAAAATCACTACCAAAAATGACAAATCTTAATCGACTTTTTTTTACGATACCCAAATAGCGTGAACTGGGAACCCAAAGTTGAAGCTTCAAACGGCAATTTAAGGCATTTCCCTTGCAGCTAGATTACCGGAAGTGGGGTTTATCAGATTCTCCAACTCATTGTGCATCTAACAGGCGAATAAAATCACTACCAAAAATGACAAATCTTAATCGACTTTTTTTTACGATACCCAAATAGCGTGAACTGGGAACCCAAAGTTGAAGCTTCAAACGGCAATTTAAGGCATTTCTCTTGCAGCTAGACTACCGGAAGTGGGGTTTATCAGATTCTCCAACTCATTGTGCATCTAATAGGCGAATAAAATCACTACCAAAAATGACAAATCTTAATCGACTTTTTTTTACGATACCCAAATAGCGTGAACTGGGAACCCAAAGTTGAAGCTTCAAACGGCAATTTAAGGCATTTCTCTTGCAGCTAGACTACCGGAAGTGGGGTTTATCAGATTCTCCAACTCATTGTGCATCTAACAGGCGAATAAAATCACTACCAAAAATGACAAATCTTAATCGACTTTTTTTTACGGTACCCAAATAGCGTGAACTGGGAACCCAAAGTTGAAGCTTCAAACGGCAATTTAAGGCATTTCTCTTGCAGCTAGACTACCGGAAGTGGGGTTTATCAGATTCTCCAACTCATTGTGCATCTAACAGGCGAATAAAATCACTACCAAAAATGACAAATCTTAATCGACTTTTTTTTACGGTACCCAAATAGCGTGAACTGGGAACCCAAAGTTGAAGCTTCAAACGGCAATTTAAGGCATTTCTCTTGCAGCTAGACTACCGGAAGTGGGGTTTATCAGATTCTCCAACTCATTGTGCATCTAATAGGCGAATAAAATCACTACCAAAAATGACAAATCTTAATCGACTTTTTTTTACGATACCCAAATAGCGTGAACTGGGAACCCAAAGTTGAAGCTTCAAACGGCAATTTAAGGCATTTCACTTGCAGCTAGACTACCGGAAGTGGGGTTTATCAGATTCTCCAACTCATTGTGCATCTAACAGGCGAATAAAATCACTACCAAAAATGACAAATCTTAATCGACTTTTTTTTACGGTACCCAAATAGCGTGAACTGGGAACCCAAAGTTGAAGCTTCAAACGGCAATTTAAGGCATTTCCCTTGCAGCTAGATTACCGGAAGTGGGGTTTATCAGATTCTCCAACTCATTGTGCATCTAACAGGCGAATAAAATCACTACCAAAAATGACAAATCTTAATCGACTTTTTTTTACGATACCCAAATAGCGTGAACTGGGAACCCAAAGTTGAAGCTTCAAACGGCAATTTAAGGCATTTCCCTTGCAGCTAGATTACCGGAAGTGGGGTTTATCAGATTCTCCAACTCATTGTGCATCTAACAGGCGAATAAAATCACTACCAAAAATGACAAATCTTAATCGACTTTTTTTTACGGTACCCAAATAGCGTGAACTGGGAACCCAAAGTTGAAGCTTCAAACGGCAATTTAAGGCATTTCTCTTGCAGCTAGACTACCGGAAGTGGGGTTTATCAGATTCTCCAACTCATTGTGCATCTAATAGGCGAATAAAATCACTACCAAAAATGACAAATCTTAATCGACTTTTTTTTACGGTACCCAAATAGCGTGAACTGGGAACCCAAAGTTGAAGCTTCAAACGGCAATTTAAGGCATTTCTCTTGCAGCTAGACTACCGGAAGTGGGGTTTATCAGATTCTCCAACTCATTGTGCATCTAATAGGCGAATAAAATCACTACCAAAAATGACAAATCTTAATCGACTTTTTTTTACGATACCCAAATAGCGTGAACTGGGAACCCAAAGTTGAAGCTTCAAACGGCAATTTAAGGCATTTCACTTGCAGCTAGACTACCGGAAGTGGGGTTTATCAGATTCTCCAACTCATTGTGCATCTAACAGGCGAATAAAATCACTACCAAAAATGACAAATCTTAATCGACTTTTTTTTACGATACCCAAATAGCGTGAACTGGGAACCCAAAGTTGAAGCTTCAAACGGCAATTTAAGGCATTTCCCTTGCAGCTAGATTACCGGAAGTGGGGTTTATCAGATTCTCCAACTCATTGTGCATCTAACAGGCGAATAAAATCACTACCAAAAATGACAAATCTTAATCGACTTTTTTTTACGATACCCAAATAGCGTGAACTGGGAACCCAAAGTTGAAGCTTCAAACGGCAATTTAAGGCATTTCCCTTGCAGCTAGATTACCGGAAGTGGGGTTTATCAGATTCTCCAACTCATTGTGCATCTAACAGGCGAATAAAATCACTACCAAAAATGACAAATCTTAATCGACTTTTTTTTACGGTACCCAAATAGCGTGAACTGGGAACCCAAAGTTGAAGCTTCAAACGGCAATTTAAGGCATTTCTCTTGCAGCTAGACTACCGGAAGTGGGGTTTATCAGATTCTCCAACTCATTGTGCATCTAATAGGCGAATAAAATCACTACCAAAAATGACAAATCTTAATCGACTTTTTTTTACGGTACCCAAATAGCGTGAACTGGGAACCCAAAGTTGAAGCTTCAAACGGCAATTTAAGGCATTTCTCTTGCAGCTAGACTACCGGAAGTGGGGTTTATCAGATTCTCCAACTCATTGTGCATCTAATAGGCGAATAAAATCACTACCAAAAATGACAAATCTTAATCGACTTTTTTTTACGATACCCAAATAGCGTGAACTGGGAACCCAAAGTTGAAGCTTCAAACGGCAATTTAAGGCATTTCACTTGCAGCTAGACTACCGGAAGTGGGGTTTATCAGATTCTCCAACTCATTGTGCATCTAACAGGCGAATAAAATCACTACCAAAAATGACAAATCTTAATCGACTTTTTTTTACGATACCCAAATAGCGTGAACTGGGAACCCAAAGTTGAAGCTTCAAACGGCAATTTAAGGCATTTCCCTTGCAGCTAGATTACCGGAAGTGGGGTTTATCAGATTCTCCAACTCATTGTGCATCTAACAGGCGAATAAAATCACTACCAAAAATGACAAATCTTAATCGACTTTTTTTTACGATACCCAAATAGCGTGAACTGGGAACCCAAAGTTGAAGCTTCAAACGGCAATTTAAGGCATTTCCCTTGCAGCTAGATTACCGGAAGTGGGGTTTATCAGATTCTCCAACTCATTGTGCATCTAACAGGCGAATAAAATCACTACCAAAAATGACAAATCTTAATCGACTTTTTTTTACGATACCCAAATAGCGTGAACTGGGAACCCAAAGTTGAAGCTTCAAACGGCAATTTAAGGCATTTCTCTTGCAGCTAGACTACCGGAAGTGGGGTTTATCAGATTCTCCAACTCATTGTGCATCTAACAGGCGAATAAAATCACTACCAAAAATGACAAATCTTAATCGACTTTTTTTTACGATACCCAAATAGCGTGAACTGGGAACCCAAAGTTGAAGCTTCAAACGGCAATTTAAGGCATTTCCCTTGCAGCTAGATTACCGGAAGTGGGGTTTATCAGATTCTCCAACTCATTGTGCATCTAACAGGCGAATAAAATCACTACCAAAAATGACAAATCTTAATCGACTTTTTTTTACGGTACCCAAATAGCGTGAACTGGGAACCCAAAGTTGAAGCTTCAAACGGCAATTTAAGGCATTTCTCTTGCAGCTAGACTACCGGAAGTGGGGTTTATCAGATTCTCCAACTCATTGTGCATCTAACAGGCGAATAAAATCACTACCAAAAATGACAAATCTTAATCGACTTTTTTTTACGGTACCCAAATAGCGTGAACTGGGAACCCAAAGTTGAAGCTTCAAACGGCAATTTAAGGCATTTCTCTTGCAGCTAGACTACCGGAAGTGGGGTTTATCAGATTCTCCAACTCATTGTGCATCTAATAGGCGAATAAAATCACTACCAAAAATGACAAATCTTAATCGACTTTTTTTTACGATACCCAAATAGCGTGAACTGGGAACCCAAAGTTGAAGCTTCAAACGGCAATTTAAGGCATTTCACTTGCAGCTAGACTACCGGAAGTGGGGTTTATCAGATTCTCCAACTCATTGTGCATCTAACAGGCGAATAAAATCACTACCAAAAATGACAAATCTTAATCGACTTTTTTTTACGATACCCAAATAGCGTGAACTGGGAACCCAAAGTTGAAGCTTCAAACGGCAATTTAAGGCATTTCCCTTGCAGCTAGATTACCGGAAGTGGGGTTTATCAGATTCTCCAACTCATTGTGCATCTAACAGGCGAATAAAATCACTACCAAAAATGACAAATCTTAATCGACTTTTTTTTACGATACCCAAATAGCGTGAACTGGGAACCCAAAGTTGAAGCTTCAAACGGCAATTTAAGGCATTTCCCTTGCAGCTAGATTACCGGAAGTGGGGTTTATCAGATTCTCCAACTCATTGTGCATCTAACAGGCGAATAAAATCACTACCAAAAATGACAAATCTTAATCGACTTTTTTTTACGGTAGCCAAATAGCGTGAACTGGGAACCCAAAGTTGAAGCTTCAAACGGCAATTTAAGGCATTTCTCTTGCAGCTAGACTACCGGAAGTGGGGTTTATCAGATTCTCCAACTCATTGTGCATCTAATAGGCGAATAAAATCACTACCAAAAATGACAAATCTTAATCGACTTTTTTTTACGGTACCCAAATAGCGTGAACTGGGAACCCAAAGTTGAAGCTTCAAACGGCAATTTAAGGCATTTCTCTTGCAGCTAGACTACCGGAAGTGGGGTTTATCAGATTCTCCAACTCATTGTGCATCTAATAGGCGAATAAAATCACTACCAAAAATGACAAATCTTAATCGACTTTTTTTTACGATACCCAAATAGCGTGAACTGGGAACCCAAAGTTGAAGCTTCAAACGGCAATTTAAGGCATTTCACTTGCAGCTAGACTACCGGAAGTGGGGTTTATCAGATTCTCCAACTCATTGTGCATCTAACAGGCGAATAAAATCACTACCAAAAATGACAAATCTTAATCGACTTTTTTTTACGATACCCAAATAGCGTGAACTGGGAACCCAAAGTTGAAGCTTCAAACGGCAATTTAAGGCATTTCCCTTGCAGCTAGATTACCGGAAGTGGGGTTTATCAGATTCTCCAACTCATTGTGCATCTAACAGGCGAATAAAATCACTACCAAAAATGACAAATCTTAATCGACTTTTTTTTACGATACCCAAATAGCGTGAACTGGGAACCCAAAGTTGAAGCTTCAAACGGCAATTTAAGGCATTTCCCTTGCAGCTAGATTACCGGAAGTGGGGTTTATCAGATTCTCCAACTCATTGTGCATCTAACAGGCGAATAAAATCACTACCAAAAATGACAAATCTTAATCGACTTTTTTTTACGATACCCAAATAGCGTGAACTGGGAACCCAAAGTTGAAGCTTCAAACGGCAATTTAAGGCATTTCTCTTGCAGCTAGACTACCGGAAGTGGGGTTTATCAGATTCTCCAACTCATTGTGCATCTAACAGGCGAATAAAATCACTACCAAAAATGACAAATCTTAATCGACTTTTTTTTACGATACCCAAATAGCGTGAACTGGGAACCCAAAGTTGAAGCTTCAAACGGCAATTTAAGGCATTTCCCTTGCAGCTAGATTACCGGAAGTGGGGTTTATCAGATTCTCCAACTCATTGTGCATCTAACAGGCGAATAAAATCACTACCAAAAATGACAAATCTTAATCGACTTTTTTTTACGATACCCAAATAGCGTGAACTGGGAACCCAAAGTTGAAGCTTCAAACGGCAATTTAAGGCATTTCCCTTGCAGCTAGATTACCGGAAGTGGGGTTTATCAGATTCTCCAACTCATTGTGCATCTAACAGGCGAATAAAATCACTACCAAAAATGACAAATCTTAATCGACTTTTTTTTACGGTACCCAAATAGCGTGAACTGGGAACCCAAAGTTGAAGCTTCAAACGGCAATTTAAGGCATTTCTCTTGCAGCTAGACTACCGGAAGTGGGGTTTATCAGATTCTCCAACTCATTGTGCATCTAATAGGCGAATAAAATCACTACCAAAAATGACAAATCTTAATCGACTTTTTTTTACGATACCCAAATAGCGTGAACTGGGAACCCAAAGTTGAAGCTTCAAACGGCAATTTAAGGCATTTCACTTGCAGCTAGACTACCGGAAGTGGGGTTTATCAGATTCTCCAACTCATTGTGCATCTAACAGGCGAATAAAATCACTACCAAAAATGACAAATCTTAATCGACTTTTTTTTACGATACCCAAATAGCGTGAACTGGGAACCCAAAGTTGAAGCTTCAAACGGCAATTTAAGGCATTTCCCTTGCAGCTAGATTACCGGAAGTGGGGTTTATCAGATTCTCCAACTCATTGTGCATCTAACAGGCGAATAAAATCACTACCAAAAATGACAAATCTTAATCGACTTTTTTTTACGATACCCAAATAGCGTGAACTGGGAACCCAAAGTTGAAGCTTCAAACGGCAATTTAAGGCATTTCCCTTGCAGCTAGATTACCGGAAGTGGGGTTTATCAGATTCTCCAACTCATTGTGCATCTAACAGGCGAATAAAATCACTACCAAAAATGACAAATCTTAATCGACTTTTTTTTACGATACCCAAATAGCGTGAACTGGGAACCCAAAGTTGAAGCTTCAAACGGCAATTTAAGGCATTTCTCTTGCAGCTAGACTACCGGAAGTGGGGTTTATCAGATTCTCCAACTCATTGTGCATCTAATAGGCGAATAAAATCACTACCAAAAATGACAAATCTTAATCGACTTTTTTTTACGATACCCAAATAGCGTGAACTGGGAACCCAAAGTTGAAGCTTCAAACGGCAATTTAAGGCATTTCTCTTGCAGCTAGACTACCGGAAGTGGGGTTTATCAGATTCTCCAACTCATTGTGCATCTAACAGGCGAATAAAATCACTACCAAAAATGACAAATCTTAATCGACTTTTTTTTACGATACCCAAATAGCGTGAACTGGGAACCCAAAGTTGAAGCTTCAAACGGCAATTTAAGGCATTTCCCTTGCAGCTAGATTACCGGAAGTGGGGTTTATCAGATTCTCCAACTCATTGTGCATCTAACAGGCGAATAAAATCACTACCAAAAATGACAAATCTTAATCGACTTTTTTTTACGATACCCAAATAGCGTGAACTGGGAACCCAAAGTTGAAGCTTCAAACGGCAATTTAAGGCATTTCCCTTGCAGCTAGATTACCGGAAGTGGGGTTTATCAGATTCTCCAACTCATTGTGCATCTAACAGGCGAATAAAATCACTACCAAAAATGACAAATCTTAATCGACTTTTTTTTACGGTACCCAAATAGCGTGAACTGGGAACCCAAAGTTGAAGCTTCAAACGGCAATTTAAGGCATTTCTCTTGCAGCTAGACTACCGGAAGTGGGGTTTATCAGATTCTCCAACTCATTGTGCATCTAATAGGCGAATAAAATCACTACCAAAAATGACAAATCTTAATCGACTTTTTTTTACGGTACCCAAATAGCGTGAACTGGGAACCCAAAGTTGAAGCTTCAAACGGCAATTTAAGGCATTTCTCTTGCAGCTAGACTACCGGAAGTGGGGTTTATCAGATTCTCCAACTCATTGTGCATCTAATAGGCGAATAAAATCACTACCAAAAATGACAAATCTTAATCGACTTTTTTTTACGATACCCAAATAGCGTGAACTGGGAACCCAAAGTTGAAGCTTCAAACGGCAATTTAAGGCATTTCTCTTGCAGCTAGACTACCGGAAGTGGGGTTTATCAGATTCTCCAACTCATTGTGCATCTAACAGGCGAATAAAATCACTACCAAAAATGACAAATCTTAATCGACTTTTTTTTACGATACCCAAATAGCGTGAACTGGGATCCCAAAGTTGAAGCTTCAAACGGCAATTTAAGGCATTTCCCTTGCAGCTAGATTACCGGAAGTGGGGTTTATCAGATTCTCCAACTCATTGTGCATCTAACAGGCGAATAAAATCACTACCAAAAATGACAAATCTTAATCGACTTTTTTTTACGGTACCCAAATAGCGTGAACTGGGAACCCAAAGTTGAAGCTTCAAACGGCAATTTAAGGCATTTCTCTTGCAGCTAGACTACCGGAAGTGGGGTTTGTCAGATTCTCCAACTCATTGTGCATCTAACAGGCGAATAAAATCACTACCAAAAATGACAAATCTTAATCGACTTTTTTTTACGGTACCCAAATAGCGTGAACTGGGAACCCAAAGTTGAAGCTTCAAACGGCAATTTAAGGCATTTCTCTTGCAGCTAGACTACCGGAAGTGGGGTTTATCAGATTCTCCAACTCATTGTGCATCTAATAGGCGAATAAAATCACTACCAAAAATGACAAATCTTAATCGACTTTTTTTTACGATACCCAAATAGCGTGAACTGGGAACCCAAAGTTGAAGCTTCAAACGGCAATTTAAGGCATTTCACTTGCAGCTAGACTACCGGAAGTGGGGTTTATCAGATTCTCCAACTCATTGTGCATCTAACAGGCGAATAAAATCACTACCAAAAATGACAAATCTTAATCGACTTTTTTTTACGATACCCAAATAGCGTGAACTGGGAACCCAAAGTTGAAGCTTCAAACGGCAATTTAAGGCATTTCCCTTGCAGCTAGATTACCGGAAGTGGGGTTTATCAGATTCTCCAACTCATTGTGCATCTAACAGGCGAATAAAATCACTACCAAAAATGACAAATCTTAATCGACTTTTTTTTACGATACCCAAATAGCGTGAACTGGGAACCCAAAGTTGAAGCTTCAAACGGCAATTTAAGGCATTTCCCTTGCAGCTAGATTACCGGAAGTGGGGTTTATCAGATTCTCCAACTCATTGTGCATCTAACAGGCGAATAAAATCACTACCAAAAATGACAAATCTTAATCGACTTTTTTTTACGATACCCAAATAGCGTGAACTGGGAACCCAAAGTTGAAGCTTCAAACGGCAATTTAAGGCATTTCTCTTGCAGCTAGACTACCGGAAGTGGGGTTTATCAGATTCTCCAACTCATTGTGCATCTAATAGGCGAATAAAATCACTACCAAAAATGACAAATCTTAATCGACTTTTTTTTACGATACCCAAATAGCGTGAACTGGGAACCCAAAGTTGAAGCTTCAAACGGCAATTTAAGGCATTTCTCTTGCAGCTAGACTACCGGAAGTGGGGTTTATCAGATTCTCCAACTCATTGTGCATCTAACAGGCGAATAAAATCACTACCAAAAATGACAAATCTTAATCGACTTTTTTTTACGATACCCAAATAGCGTGAACTGGGAACCCAAAGTTGAAGCTTCAAACGGCAATTTAAGGCATTTCCCTTGCAGCTAGATTACCGGAAGTGGGGTTTATCAGATTCTCCAACTCATTGTGCATCTAACAGGCGAATAAAATCACTACCAAAAATGACAAATCTTAATCGACTTTTTTTTACGATACCCAAATAGCGTGAACTGGGAACCCAAAGTTGAAGCTTCAAACGGCAATTTAAGGCATTTCCCTTGCAGCTAGATTACCGAAAGTGGGGTTTATCAGATTCTCCAACTCATTGTGCATCTAACAGGCGAATAAAATCACTACCAAAAATGACAAATCTTAATCGACTTTTTTTTACGGTACCCAAATAGCGTGAACTGGGAACCCAAAGTTGAAGCTTCAAACGGCAATTTAAGGCATTTCTCTTGCAGCTAGACTACCGGAAGTGGGGTTTATCAGATTCTCCAACTCATTGTGCATCTAACAGGCGAATAAAATCACTACCAAAAATGACAAATCTTAATCGACTTTTTTTTACGGTACCCAAATAGCGTGAACTGGGAACCCAAAGTTGAAGCTTCAAACGGCAATTTAAGGCATTTCTCTTGCAGCTAGACTACCGGAAGTGGGGTTTATCAGATTCTCCAACTCATTGTGCATCTAATAGGCGAATAAAATCACTACCAAAAATGACAAATCTTAATCGACTTTTTTTTACGATACCCAAATAGCGTGAACTGGGAACCCAAAGTTGAAGCTTCAAACGGCAATTTAAGGCATTTCCCTTGCAGCTAGATTACCGGAAGTGGGGTTTATCAGATTCTCCAACTCATTGTGCATCTAACAGGCGAATAAAATCACTACCAAAAATGACAAATCTTAATCGACTTTTTTTTACGATACCCAAATAGCGTGAACTGGGAACCCAAAGTTGAAGCTTCAAACGGCAATTTAAGGCATTTCCCTTGCAGCTAGATTACCGGAAGTGGGGTTTATCAGATTCTCCAACTCATTGTGCATCTAACAGGCGAATAAAATCACTACCAAAAATGACAAATCTTAATCGACTTTTTTTTACGGTACCCAAATAGCGTGAACTGGGAACCCAAAGTTGAAGCTTCAAACGGCAATTTAAGGCATTTCTCTTGCAGCTAGACTACCGGAAGTGGGGTTTATCAGATTCTCCAACTCATTGTGCATCTAATAGGCGAATAAAATCACTACCAAAAATGACAAATCTTAATCGACTTTTTTTTACGATACCCAAATAGCGTGAACTGGGAACCCAAAGTTGAAGCTTCAAACGGCAATTTAAGGCATTTCACTTGCAGCTAGACTACCGGAAGTGGGGTTTATCAGATTCTCCAACTCATTGTGCATCTAACAGGCGAATAAAATCACTACCAAAAATGACAAATCTTAATCGACTTTTTTTTACGATACCCAAATAGCGTGAACTGGGAACCCAAAGTTGAAGCTTCAAACGGCAATTTAAGGCATTTCCCTTGCAGCTAGATTACCGGAAGTGGGGTTTATCAGATTCTCCAACTCATTGTGCATCTAACAGGCGAATAAAATCACTACCAAAAATGACAAATCTTAATCGACTTTTTTTTACGATACCCAAATAGCGTGAACTGGGAACCCAAAGTTGAAGCTTCAAACGGCAATTTAAGGCATTTCCCTTGCAGCTAGATTACCGGAAGTGGGGTTTATCAGATTCTCCAACTCATTGTGCATCTAACAGGCGAATAAAATCACTACCAAAAATGACAAATCTTAATCGACTTTTTTTTACGGTACCCAAATAGCGTGAACTGGGAACCCAAAGTTGAAGCTTCAAACGGCAATTTAAGGCATTTCTCTTGCAGCTAGACTACCGGAAGTGGGGTTTATCAGATTCTCCAACTCATTGTGCATCTAATAGGCGAATAAAATCACTACCAAAAATGACAAATCTTAATCGACTTTTTTTTACGGTACCCAAATAGCGTGAACTGGGAACCCAAAGTTGAAGCTTCAAACGGCAATTTAAGGCATTTCTCTTGCAGCTAGACTACCGGAAGTGGGGTTTATCAGATTCTCCAACTCATTGTGCATCTAATAGGCGAATAAAATCACTACCAAAAATGACAAATCTTAATCGACTTTTTTTTACGATACCCAAATAGCGTGAACTGGGAACCCAAAGTTGAAGCTTCAAACGGCAATTTAAGGCATTTCACTTGCAGCTAGACTACCGGAAGTGGGGTTTATCAGATTCTCCAACTCATTGTGCATCTAACAGGCGAATAAAATCACTACCAAAAATGACAAATCTTAATCGACTTTTTTTTACGATACCCAAATAGCGTGAACTGGGAACCCAAAGTTGAAGCTTCAAACGGCAATTTAAGGCATTTCCCTTGCAGCTAGATTACCGGAAGTGGGGTTTATCAGATTCTCCAACTCATTGTGCATCTAACAGGCGAATAAAATCACTACCAAAAATGACAAATCTTAATCGACTTTTTTTTACGATACCCAAATAGCGTGAACTGGGAACCCAAAGTTGAAGCTTCAAACGGCAATTTAAGGCATTTCCCTTGCAGCTAGATTACCGGAAGTGGGGTTTATCAGATTCTCCAACTCATTGTGCATCTAACAGGCGAATAAAATCACTACCAAAAATGACAAATCTTAATCGACTTTTTTTTACGGTACCCAAATAGCGTGAACTGGGAACCCAAAGTTGAAGCTTCAAACGGCAATTTAAGGCATTTCTCTTGCAGCTAGACTACCGGAAGTGGGGTTTATCAGATTCTCCAACTCATTGTGCATCTAATAGGCGAATAAAATCACTACCAAAAATGACAAATCTTAATCGACTTTTTTTTACGGTACCCAAATAGCGTGAACTGGGAACCCAAAGTTGAAGCTTCAAACGGCAATTTAAGGCATTTCTCTTGCAGCTAGACTACCGGAAGTGGGGTTTATCAGATTCTCCAACTCATTGTGCATCTAATAGGCGAATAAAATCACTACCAAAAATGACAAATCTTAATCGACTTTTTTTTACGATACCCAAATAGCGTGAACTGGGAACCCAAAGTTGAAGCTTCAAACGGCAATTTAAGGCATTTCACTTGCAGCTAGACTACCGGAAGTGGGGTTTATCAGATTCTCCAACTCATTGTGCATCTAACAGGCGAATAAAATCACTACCAAAAATGACAAATCTTAATCGACTTTTTTTTACGATACCCAAATAGCGTGAACTGGGAACCCAAAGTTGAAGCTTCAAACGGCAATTTAAGGCATTTCCCTTGCAGCTAGATTACCGGAAGTGGGGTTTATCAGATTCTCCAACTCATTGTGCATCTAACAGGCGAATAAAATCACTACCAAAAATGACAAATCTTAATCGACTTTTTTTTACGATACCCAAATAGCGTGAACTGGGAACCCAAAGTTGAAGCTTCAAACGGCAATTTAAGGCATTTCCCTTGCAGCTAGATTACCGGAAGTGGGGTTTATCAGATTCTCCAACTCATTGTGCATCTAACAGGCGAATAAAATCACTACCAAAAATGACAAATCTTAATCGACTTTTTTTTACGATACCCAAATAGCGTGAACTGGGAACCCAAAGTTGAAGCTTCAAACGGCAATTTAAGGCATTTCTCTTGCAGCTAGACTACCGGAAGTGGGGTTTATCAGATTCTCCAACTCATTGTGCATCTAACAGGCGAATAAAATCACTACCAAAAATGACAAATCTTAATCGACTTTTTTTTACGATACCCAAATAGCGTGAACTGGGATCCCAAAGTTGAAGCTTCAAACGGCAATTTAAGGCATTTCCCTTGCAGCTAGATTACCGGAAGTGGGGTTTATCAGATTCTCCAACTCATTGTGCATCTAACAGGCGAATAAAATCACTACCAAAAATGACAAATCTTAATCGACTTTTTTTTACGGTACCCAAATAGCGTGAACTGGGAACCCAAAGTTGAAGCTTCAAACGGCAATTTAAGGCATTTCTCTTGCAGCTAGACTACCGGAAGTGGGGTTTGTCAGATTCTCCAACTCATTGTGCATCTAACAGGCGAATAAAATCACTACCAAAAATGACAAATCTTAATCGACTTTTTTTTACGGTACCCAAATAGCGTGAACTGGGAACCCAAAGTTGAAGCTTCAAACGGCAATTTAAGGCATTTCTCTTGCAGCTAGACTACCGGAAGTGGGGTTTATCAGATTCTCCAACTCATTGTGCATCTAATAGGCGAATAAAATCACTACCAAAAATGACAAATCTTAATCGACTTTTTTTTACGATACCCAAATAGCGTGAACTGGGAACCCAAAGTTGAAGCTTCAAACGGCAATTTAAGGCATTTCACTTGCAGCTAGACTACCGGAAGTGGGGTTTATCAGATTCTCCAACTCATTGTGCATCTAACAGGCGAATAAAATCACTACCAAAAATGACAAATCTTAATCGACTTTTTTTTACGATACCCAAATAGCGTGAACTGGGAACCCAAAGTTGAAGCTTCAAACGGCAATTTAAGGCATTTCCCTTGCAGCTAGATTACCGGAAGTGGGGTTTATCAGATTCTCCAACTCATTGTGCATCTAACAGGCGAATAAAATCACTACCAAAAATGACAAATCTTAATCGACTTTTTTTTACGATACCCAAATAGCGTGAACTGGGAACCCAAAGTTGAAGCTTCAAACGGCAATTTAAGGCATTTCCCTTGCAGCTAGATTACCGGAAGTGGGGTTTATCAGATTCTCCAACTCATTGTGCATCTAACAGGCGAATAAAATCACTACCAAAAATGACAAATCTTAATCGACTTTTTTTTACGATACCCAAATAGCGTGAACTGGGAACCCAAAGTTGAAGCTTCAAACGGCAATTTAAGGCATTTCTCTTGCAGCTAGACTACCGGAAGTGGGGTTTATCAGATTCTCCAACTCATTGTGCATCTAATAGGCGAATAAAATCACTACCAAAAATGACAAATCTTAATCGACTTTTTTTTACGATACCCAAATAGCGTGAACTGGGAACCCAAAGTTGAAGCTTCAAACGGCAATTTAAGGCATTTCTCTTGCAGCTAGACTACCGGAAGTGGGGTTTATCAGATTCTCCAACTCATTGTGCATCTAACAGGCGAATAAAATCACTACCAAAAATGACAAATCTTAATCGACTTTTTTTTACGATACCCAAATAGCGTGAACTGGGAACCCAAAGTTGAAGCTTCAAACGGCAATTTAAGGCATTTCCCTTGCAGCTAGATTACCGGAAGTGGGGTTTATCAGATTCTCCAACTCATTGTGCATCTAACAGGCGAATAAAATCACTACCAAAAATGACAAATCTTAATCGACTTTTTTTTACGATACCCAAATAGCGTGAACTGGGAACCCAAAGTTGAAGCTTCAAACGGCAATTTAAGGCATTTCCCTTGCAGCTAGATTACCGGAAGTGGGGTTTATCAGATTCTCCAACTCATTGTGCATCTAACAGGCGAATAAAATCACTACCAAAAATGACAAATCTTAATCGACTTTTTTTTACGGTACCCAAATAGCGTGAACTGGGAACCCAAAGTTGAAGCTTCAAACGGCAATTTAAGGCATTTCTCTTGCAGCTAGACTACCGGAAGTGGGGTTTATCAGATCCCCCCATTCATTGTGCATCTAACAGGCGAATAAAATCACTACCAAAAATGACAAATCTTAATCGACTTTTTTTTACGGTACCCAAATAGCGTGAACTGGGAACCCAAAGTTGAAGCTTCAAACGGCAATTTAAGGCATTTCTCTTGCAGCTAGACTACCGGAAGTGGGGTTTATCAGATTCTCCAACTCATTGTGCATCTAATAGGCGAATAAAATCACTACCAAAAATGACAAATCTTAATCGACTTTTTTTTACGATACCCAAATAGCGTGAACTGGGAACCCAAAGTTGAAGCTTCAAACGGCAATTTAAGGCATTTCCCTTGCAGCTAGATTACCGGAAGTGGGGTTTATCAGATTCTCCAACTCATTGTGCATCTAACAGGCGAATAAAATCACTACCAAAAATGACAAATCTTAATCGACTTTTTTTTACGATACCCAAATAGCGTGAACTGGGAACCCAAAGTTGAAGCTTCAAACGGCAATTTAAGGCATTTCCCTTGCAGCTAGATTACCGGAAGTGGGGTTTATCAGATTCTCCAACTCATTGTGCATCTAACAGGCGAATAAAATCACTACCAAAAATGACAAATCTTAATCGACTTTTTTTTACGATACCCAAATAGCGTGAACTGGGAACCCAAAGTTGAAGCTTCAAACGGCAATTTAAGGCATTTCTCTTGCAGCTAGACTACCGGAAGTGGGGTTTATCAGATTCTCCAACTCATTGTGCATCTAACAGGCGAATAAAATCACTACCAAAAATGACAAATCTTAGTCGACTTTTTTTTACGATACCCAAATAGCGTGAACTGGGAACCCAAAGTTGAAGCTTCAAACGGCAATTTAAGGCATTTCCCTTGCAGCTAGATTACCGGAAGTGGGGTTTATCAGATTCTCCAACTCATTGTGCATCTAACAGGCGAATAAAATCACTACCAAAAATGACAAATCTTAATCGACTTTTTTTTACGGTACCCAAATAGCGTGAACTGGGAACCCAAAGTTGAAGCTTCAAACGGCAATTTAAGGCATTTCTCTTGCAGCTAGACTACCGGAAGTGGGGTTTATCAGATTCTCCAACTCATTGTGCATCTAACAGGCGAATAAAATCACTACCAAAAATGACAAATCTTAATCGACTTTTTTTTACGGTACCCAAATAGCGTGAACTGGGAACCCAAAGTTGAAGCTTCAAACGGCAATTTAAGGCATTTCTCTTGCAGCTAGACTACCGGAAGTGGGGTTTATCAGATTCTCCAACTCATTGTGCATCTAATATGCGAATAAAATCACTACCAAAAATGACAAATCTTAATCGACTTTTTTTTACGATACCCAAATAGCGTGAACTGGGAACCCAAAGTTGAAGCTTCAAACGGCAATTTAAGGCATTTCACTTGCAGCTAGACTACCGGAAGTGGGGTTTATCAGATTCTCCAACTCATTGTGCATCTAACAGGCGAATAAAATCACTACCAAAAATGACAAATCTTAATCGACTTTTTTTTACGATACCCAAATAGCGTGAACTGGGAACCCAAAGTTGAAGCTTCAAACGGCAATTTAAGGCATTTCCCTTGCAGCTAGATTACCGGAAGTGGGGTTTATCAGATTCTCCAACTCATTGTGCATCTAACAGGCGAATAAAATCACTACCAAAAATGACAAATCTTAATCGACTTTTTTTTACGATACCCAAATAGCGTGAACTGGGAACCCAAAGTTGAAGCTTCAAACGGCAATTTAAGGCATTTCCCTTGCAGCTAGATTACCGGAAGTGGGGTTTATCAGATTCTCCAACTCATTGTGCATCTAACAGGCGAATAAAATCACTACCAAAAATGACAAATCTTAATCGACTTTTTTTTACGATACCCAAATAGCGTGAACTGGGAACCCAAAGTTGAAGCTTCAAACGGCAATTTAAGGCATTTCTCTTGCAGCTAGACTACCGGAAGTGGGGTTTATCAGATTCTCCAACTCATTGTGCATCTAATAGGCGAATAAAATCACTACCAAAAATGACAAATCTTAATCGACTTTTTTTTACGATACCCAAATAGCGTGAACTGGGAACCCAAAGTTGAAGCTTCAAACGGCAATTTAAGGCATTTCTCTTGCAGCTAGACTACCGGAAGTGGGGTTTATCAGATTCTCCAACTCATTGTGCATCTAACAGGCGAATAAAATCACTACCAAAAATGACAAATCTTAATCGACTTTTTTTTACGATACCCAAATAGCGTGAACTGGGAACCCAAAGTTGAAGCTTCAAACGGCAATTTAAGGCATTTCCCTTGCAGCTAGATTACCGGAAGTGGGGTTTATCAGATTCTCCAACTCATTGTGCATCTAACAGGCGAATAAAATCACTACCAAAAATGACAAATCTTAATCGACTTTTTTTTACGATACCCAAATAGCGTGAACTGGGAACCCAAAGTTGAAGCTTCAAACGGCAATTTAAGGCATTTCCCTTGCAGCTAGATTACCGGAAGTGGGGTTTATCAGATTCTCCAACTCATTGTGCATCTAACAGGCGAATAAAATCACTACCAAAAATGACAAATCTTAATCGACTTTTTTTTACGGTACCCAAATAGCGTGAACTGGGAACCCAAAGTTGAAGCTTCAAACGGCAATTTAAGGCATTTCTCTTGCAGCTAGACTACCGGAAGTGGGGTTTATCAGATTCTCCAACTCATTGTGCATCTAACAGGCGAATAAAATCACTACCAAAAATGACAAATCTTAATCGACTTTTTTTTACGGTACCCAAATAGCGTGAACTGGGAACCCAAAGTTGAAGCTTCAAACGGCAATTTAAGGCATTTCTCTTGCAGCTAGACTACCGGAAGTGGGGTTTATCAGATTCTCCAACTCATTGTGCATCTAATAGGCGAATAAAATCACTACCAAAAATGACAAATCTTAATCGACTTTTTTTTACGATACCCAAATAGCGTGAACTGGGAACCCAAAGTTGAAGCTTCAAACGGCAATTTAAGGCATTTCACTTGCAGCTAGACTACCGGAAGTGGGGTTTATCAGATTCTCCAACTCATTGTGCATCTAACAGGCGAATAAAATCACTACCAAAAATGACAAATCTTAATCGACTTTTTTTTACGATACCCAAATAGCGTGAACTGGGAACCCAAAGTTGAAGCTTCAAACGGCAATTTAAGGCATTTCCCTTGCAGCTAGATTACCGGAAGTGGGGTTTATCAGATTCTCCAACTCATTGTGCATCTAACAGGCGAATAAAATCACTACCAAAAATGACAAATCTTAATCGACTTTTTTTTACGATACCCAAATAGCGTGAACTGGGAACCCAAAGTTGAAGCTTCAAACGGCAATTTAAGGCATTTCCCTTGCAGCTAGATTACCGGAAGTGGGGTTTATCAGATTCTCCAACTCATTGTGCATCTAACAGGCGAATAAAATCACTACCAAAAATGACAAATCTTAATCGACTTTTTTTTACGGTACCCAAATAGCGTGAACTGGGAACCCAAAGTTGAAGCTTCAAACGGCAATTTAAGGCATTTCTCTTGCAGCTAGACTACCGGAAGTGGGGTTTATCAGATTCTCCAACTCATTGTGCATCTAATAGGCGAATAAAATCACTACCAAAAATGACAAATCTTAATCGACTTTTTTTTACGGTACCCAAATAGCGTGAACTGGGAACCCAAAGTTGAAGCTTCAAACGGCAATTTAAGGCATTTCTCTTGCAGCTAGACTACCGGAAGTGGGGTTTATCAGATTCTCCAACTCATTGTGCATCTAATAGGCGAATAAAATCACTACCAAAAATGACAAATCTTAATCGACTTTTTTTTACGATACCCAAATAGCGTGAACTGGGAACCCAAAGTTGAAGCTTCAAACGGCAATTTAAGGCATTTCACTTGCAGCTAGACTACCGGAAGTGGGGTTTATCAGATTCTCCAACTCATTGTGCATCTAACAGGCGAATAAAATCACTACCAAAAATGACAAATCTTAATCGACTTTTTTTTACGATACCCAAATAGCGTGAACTGGGAACCCAAAGTTGAAGCTTCAAACGGCAATTTAAGGCATTTCCCTTGCAGCTAGATTACCGGAAGTGGGGTTTATCAGATTCTCCAACTCATTGTGCATCTAACAGGCGAATAAAATCACTACCAAAAATGACAAATCTTAATCGACTTTTTTTTACGATACCCAAATAGCGTGAACTGGGAACCCAAAGTTGAAGCTTCAAACGGCAATTTAAGGCATTTCCCTTGCAGCTAGATTACCGGAAGTGGGGTTTATCAGATTCTCCAACTCATTGTGCATCTAACAGGCGAATAAAATCACTACCAAAAATGACAAATCTTAATCGACTTTTTTTTACGGTACCCAAATAGCGTGAACTGGGAACCCAAAGTTGAAGCTTCAAACGGCAATTTAAGGCATTTCTCTTGCAGCTAGACTACCGGAAGTGGGGTTTATCAGATTCTCCAACTCATTGTGCATCTAATAGGCGAATAAAATCACTACCAAAAATGACAAATCTTAATCGACTTTTTTTTACGGTACCCAAATAGCGTGAACTGGGAACCCAAAGTTGAAGCTTCAAACGGCAATTTAAGGCATTTCTCTTGCAGCTAGACTACCGGAAGTGGGGTTTATCAGATTCTCCAACTCATTGTGCATCTAATAGGCGAATAAAATCACTACCAAAAATGACAAATCTTAATCGACTTTTTTTTACGATACCCAAATAGCGTGAACTGGGAACCCAAAGTTGAAGCTTCAAACGGCAATTTAAGGCATTTCACTTGCAGCTAGACTACCGGAAGTGGGGTTTATCAGATTCTCCAACTCATTGTGCATCTAACAGGCGAATAAAATCACTACCAAAAATGACAAATCTTAATCGACTTTTTTTTACGATACCCAAATAGCGTGAACTGGGAACCCAAAGTTGAAGCTTCAAACGGCAATTTAAGGCATTTCCCTTGCAGCTAGATTACCGGAAGTGGGGTTTATCAGATTCTCCAACTCATTGTGCATCTAACAGGCGAATAAAATCACTACCAAAAATGACAAATCTTAATCGACTTTTTTTTACGATACCCAAATAGCGTGAACTGGGAACCCAAAGTTGAAGCTTCAAACGGCAATTTAAGGCATTTCCCTTGCAGCTAGATTACCGGAAGTGGGGTTTATCAGATTCTCCAACTCATTGTGCATCTAACAGGCGAATAAAATCACTACCAAAAATGACAAATCTTAATCGACTTTTTTTTACGATACCCAAATAGCGTGAACTGGGAACCCAAAGTTGAAGCTTCAAACGGCAATTTAAGGCATTTCTCTTGCAGCTAGACTACCGGAAGTGGGGTTTATCAGATTCTCCAACTCATTGTGCATCTAATAGGCGAATAAAATCACTACCAAAAATGACAAATCTTAATCGACTTTTTTTTACGATACCCAAATAGCGTGAACTGGGAACCCAAAGTTGAAGCTTCAAACGGCAATTTAAGGCATTTCTCTTGCAGCTAGACTACCGGAAGTGGGGTTTATCAGATTCTCCAACTCATTGTGCATCTAACAGGCGAATAAAATCACTACCAAAAATGACAAATCTTAATCGACTTTTTTTTACGATACCCAAATAGCGTGAACTGGGAACCCAAAGTTGAAGCTTCAAACGGCAATTTAAGGCATTTCCCTTGCAGCTAGATTACCGGAAGTGGGGTTTATCAGATTCTCCAACTCATTGTGCATCTAACAGGCGAATAAAATCACTACCAAAAATGACAAATCTTAATCGACTTTTTTTTACGATACCCAAATAGCGTGAACTGGGAACCCAAAGTTGAAGCTTCAAACGGCAATTTAAGGCATTTCCCTTGCAGCTAGATTACCGGAAGTGGGGTTTATCAGATTCTCCAACTCATTGTGCATCTAACAGGCGAATAAAATCACTACCAAAAATGACAAATCTTAATCGACTTTTTTTTACGGTACCCAAATAGCGTGAACTGGGAACCCAAAGTTGAAGCTTCAAACGGCAATTTAAGGCATTTCTCTTGCAGCTAGACTACCGGAAGTGGGGTTTATCAGATTCTCCAACTCATTGTGCATCTAACAGGCGAATAAAATCACTACCAAAAATGACAAATCTTAATCGACTTTTTTTTACGGTACCCAAATAGCGTGAACTGGGAACCCAAAGTTGAAGCTTCAAACGGCAATTTAAGGCATTTCCCTTGCAGCTAGACTACCGGAAGTGGGGTTTATCAGATTCTCCAACTCATTGTGCATCTAATAGGCGAATAAAATCACTACCAAAAATGACAAATCTTAATCGACTTTTTTTTACGATACCCAAATAGCGTGAACTGGGAACCCAAAGTTGAAGCTTCAAACGGCAATTTAAGGCATTTCACTTGCAGCTAGACTACCGGAAGTGGGGTTTATCAGATTCTCCAACTCATTGTGCATCTAACAGGCGAATAAAATCACTACCAAAAATGACAAATCTTAATCGACTTTTTTTTACGATACCCAAATAGCGTGAACTGGGAACCCAAAGTTGAAGCTTCAAACGGCAATTTAAGGCATTTCCCTTGCAGCTAGATTACCGGAAGTGGGGTTTATCAGATTCTCCAACTCATTGTGCATCTAACAGGCGAATAAAATCACTACCAAAAATGACAAATCTTAATCGACTTTTTTTTACGATACCCAAATAGCGTGAACTGGGAACCCAAAGTTGAAGCTTCAAACGGCAATTTAAGGCATTTCCCTTGCAGCTAGATTACCGGAAGTGGGGTTTATCAGATTCTCCAACTCATTGTGCATCTAACAGGCGAATAAAATCACTACCAAAAATGACAAATCTTAATCGACTTTTTTTTACGGTACCCAAATAGCGTGAACTGGGAACCCAAAGTTGAAGCTTCAAACGGCAATTTAAGGCATTTCTCTTGCAGCTAGATTACCGGAAGTGGGGTTTATCAGATTCTCCAACTCATTGTGCATCTAACAGGCGAATAAAATCACTACCAAAAATGACAAATCTTAATCGACTTTTTTTTACGGTACCCAAATAGCGTGAACTGGGAACCCAAAGTTGAAGCTTCAAACGGCAATTTAAGGCATTTCTCTTGCAGCTAGACTACCGGAAGTGGGGTTTATCAGATTCTCCAACTCATTGTGCATCTAATAGGCGAATAAAATCACTACCAAAAATGACAAATCTTAATCGACTTTTTTTTACGGTACCCAAATAGCGTGAACTGGGAACCCAAAGTTGAAGCTTCAAACGGCAATTTAAGGCATTTCTCTTGCAGCTAGACTACCGGAAGTGGGGTTTATCAGATTCTCCAACTCATTGTGCATCTAATAGGCGAATAAAATCACTACCAAAAATGACAAATCTTAATCGACTTTTTTTTACGATACCCAAATAGCGTGAACTGGGAACCCAAAGTTGAAGCTTCAAACGGCAATTTAAGGCATTTCACTTGCAGCTAGACTACCGAAAGTGGGGTTTATCAGATTCTCCAACTCATTGTGCATCTAACACACGAATAAAATCACTACCAAAAATGACAAATCTTAATCGACTTTTTTTTACGATACCCAAATAGCGTGAACTGGGAACCCAAAGTTGAAGCTTCAAACGGCAATTTAAGGCATTTCCCTTGCAGCTAGATTACCGGAAGTGGGGTTTATCAGATTCTCCAACTCATTGTGCATCTAACAGGCGAATAAAATCACTACCAAAAATGACAAATCTTAATCGACTTTTTTTTACGATACCCAAATAGCGTGAACTGGGAACCCAAAGTTGAAGCTTCAAACGGCAATTTAAGGCATTTCCCTTGCAGCTAGATTACCGGAAGTGGGGTTTATCAGATTCTCCAACTCATTGTGCATCTAACAGGCGAATAAAATCACTACCAAAAATGACAAATCTTAATCGACTTTTTTTTACGATACCCAAATAGCGTGAACTGGGAACCCAAAGTTGAAGCTTCAAACGGCAATTTAAGGCATTTCTCTTGCAGCTAGACTACCGGAAGTGGGGTTTATCAGATTCTCCAACTCATTGTGCATCTAACAGGCGAATAAAATCACTACCAAAAATGACAAATCTTAATCGACTTTTTTTTACGATACCCAAATAGCGTGAACTGGGAACCCAAAGTTGAAGCTTCAAACGGCAATTTAAGGCATTTCCCTTGCAGCTAGATTACCGGAAGTGGGGTTTATCAGATTCTCCAACTCATTGTGCATCTAACAGGCGAATAAAATCACTACCAAAAATGACAAATCTTAATCGACTTTTTTTTACGGTACCCAAATAGCGTGAACTGGGAACCCAAAGTTGAAGCTTCAAACGGCAATTTAAGGCATTTCTCTTGCAGCTAGACTACCGGAAGTGGGGTTTATCAGATTCTCCAACTCATTGTGCATCTAACAGGCGAATAAAATCACTACCAAAAATGACAAATCTTAATCGACTTTTTTTTACGGTACCCAAATAGCGTGAACTGGGAACCCAAAGTTGAAGCTTCAAACGGCAATTTAAGGCATTTCTCTTGCAGCTAGACTACCGGAAGTGGGGTTTATCAGATTCTCCAACTCATTGTGCATCTAATAGGCGAATAAAATCACTTCCAAAAATGACAAATCTTAATCGACTTTTTTTTACGATACCCAAATAGCGTGAACTGGGAACCCAAAGTTGAAGCTTCAAACGGCAATTTAAGGCATTTCACTTGCAGCTAGACTACCGGAAGTGGGGTTTATCAGATTCTCCAACTCATTGTGCATCTAACAGGCGAATAAAATCACTACCAAAAATGACAAATCTTAATCGACTTTTTTTTACGATACCCAAATAGCGTGAACTGGGAACCCAAAGTTGAAGCTTCAAACGGCAATTTAAGGCATTTCCCTTGCAGCTAGATTACCGGAAGTGGGGTTTATCAGATTCTCCAACTCATTGTGCATCTAACAGGCGAATAAAATCACTACCAAAAATGACAAATCTTAATCGACTTTTTTTTACGATACCCAAATAGCGTGAACTGGGAACCCAAAGTTGAAGCTTCAAACGGCAATTTAAGGCATTTCCCTTGCAGCTAGATTACCGGAAGTGGGGTTTATCAGATTCTCCAACTCATTGTGCATCTAACAGGCGAATAAAATCACTACCAAAAATGACAAATCTTAATCGACTTTTTTTTACGATACCCAAATAGCGTGAACTGGGAACCCAAAGTTGAAGCTTCAAACGGCAATTTAAGGCATTTCTCTTGCAGCTAGACTACCGGAAGTGGGGTTTATCAGATTCTCCAACTCATTGTGCATCTAATAGGCGAATAAAATCACTACCAAAAATGACAAATCTTAATCGACTTTTTTTTACGATACCCAAATAGCGTGAACTGGGAACCCAAAGTTGAAGCTTCAAACGGCAATTTAAGGCATTTCTCTTGCAGCTAGACTACCGGAAGTGGGGTTTATCAGATTCTCCAACTCATTGTGCATCTAACAGGCGAATAAAATCACTACCAAAAATGACAAATCTTAATCGACTTTTTTTTACGATACCCAAATAGCGTGAACTGGGAACCCAAAGTTGAAGCTTCAAACGGCAATTTAAGGCATTTCCCTTGCAGCTAGATTACCGGAAGTGGGGTTTATCAGATTCTCCAACTCATTGTGCATCTAACAGGCGAATAAAATCACTACCAAAAATGACAAATCTTAATCGACTTTTTTTTACGATACCCAAATAGCGTGAACTGGGAACCCAAAGTTGAAGCTTCAAACGGCAATTTAAGGCATTTCCCTTGCAGCTAGATTACCGGAAGTGGGGTTTATCAGATTCTCCAACTCATTGTGCATCTAACAGGCGAATAAAATCACTACCAAAAATGACAAATCTTAATCGACTTTTTTTTACGGTACCCAAATAGCGTGAACTGGGAACCCAAAGTTGAAGCTTCAAACGGCAATTTAAGGCATTTCTCTTGCAGCTAGACTACCGGAAGTGGGGTTTATCAGATTCTCCAACTCATTGTGCATCTAACAGGCGAATAAAATCACTACCAAAAATGACAAATCTTAATCGACTTTTTTTTACGGTACCCAAATAGCGTGAACTGGGAACCCAAAGTTGAAGCTTCAAACGGCAATTTAAGGCATTTCTCTTGCAGCTAGACTACCGGAAGTGGGGTTTATCAGATTCTCCAACTCATTGTGCATCTAATAGGCGAATAAAATCACTACCAAAAATGACAAATCTTAATCGACTTTTTTTTACGATACCCAAATAGCGTGAACTGGGAACCCAAAGTTGAAGCTTCAAACGGCAATTTAAGGCATTTCACTTGCAGCTAGACTACCGGAAGTGGGGTTTATCAGATTCTCCAACTCATTGTGCATCTAACAGGCGAATAAAATCACTACCAAAAATGACAAATCTTAATCGACTTTTTTTTACGATACCCAAATAGCGTGAACTGGGAACCCAAAGTTGAAGCTTCAAACGGCAATTTAAGGCATTTCCCTTGCAGCTAGATTACCGGAAGTGGGGTTTATCAGATTCTCCAACTCATTGTGCATCTAACAGGCGAATAAAATCACTACCAAAAATGACAAATCTTAATCGACTTTTTTTTACGATACCCAAATAGCGTGAACTGGGAACCCAAAGTTGAAGCTTCAAACGGCAATTTAAGGCATTTCCCTTGCAGCTAGATTACCGGAAGTGGGGTTTATCAGATTCTCCAACTCATTGTGCATCTAACAGGCGAATAAAATCACTACCAAAAATGACAAATCTTAATCGACTTTTTTTTACGATACCCAAATAGCGTGAACTGGGAACCCAAAGTTGAAGCTTCAAACGGCAATTTAAGGCATTTCTCTTGCAGCTAGACTACCGGAAGTGGGGTTTATCAGATTCTCCAACTCATTGTGCATCTAATAGGCGAATAAAATCACTACCAAAAATGACAAATCTTAATCGACTTTTTTTTACGATACCCAAATAGCGTGAACTGGGAACCCAAAGTTGAAGCTTCAAACGGCAATTTAAGGCATTTCTCTTGCAGCTAGACTACCGGAAGTGGGGTTTATCAGATTCTCCAACTCATTGTGCATCTAACAGGCGAATAAAATCACTACCAAAAATGACAAATCTTAATCGACTTTTTTTTACGATACCCAAATAGCGTGAACTGGGAACCCAAAGTTGAAGCTTCAAACGGCAATTTAAGGCATTTCCCTTGCAGCTAGATTACCGGAAGTGGGGTTTATCAGATTCTCCAACTCATTGTGCATCTAACAGGCGAATAAAATCACTACCAAAAATGACAAATCTTAATCGACTTTTTTTTACGATACCCAAATAGCGTGAACTGGGAACCCAAAGTTGAAGCTTCAAACGGCAATTTAAGGCATTTCCCTTGCAGCTAGATTACCGGAAGTGGGGTTTATCAGATTCTCCAACTCATTGTGCATCTAACAGGCGAATAAAATCACTACCAAAAATGACAAATCTTAATCGACTTTTTTTTACGGTACCCAAATAGCGTGAACTGGGAACCCAAAGTTGAAGCTTCAAACGGCAATTTAAGGCATTTCTCTTGCAGCTAGACTACCGGAAGTGGGGTTTATCAGATTCTCCAACTCATTGTGCATCTAACAGGCGAATAAAATCACTACCAAAAATGACAAATCTTAATCGACTTTTTTTTACGGTACCCAAATAGCGTGAACTGGGAACCCAAAGTTGAAGCTTCAAACGGCAATTTAAGGCATTTCTCTTGCAGCTAGACTACCGGAAGTGGGGTTTATCAGATTCTCCAACTCATTGTGCATCTAATAGGCGAATAAAATCACTACCAAAAATGACAAATCTTAATCGACTTTTTTTTACGATACCCAAATAGCGTGAACTGGGAACCCAAAGTTGAAGCTTCAAACGGCAATTTAAGGCATTTCACTTGCAGCTAGACTACCGGAAGTGGGGTTTATCAGATTCTCCAACTCATTGTGCATCTAACAGGCGAATAAAATCACTACCAAAAATGACAAATCTTAATCGACTTTTTTTTACGATACCCAAATAGCGTGAACTGGGAACCCAAAGTTGAAGCTTCAAACGGCAATTTAAGGCATTTCCCTTGCAGCTAGATTACCGGAAGTGGGGTTTATCAGATTCTCCAACTCATTGTGCATCTAACAGGCGAATAAAATCACTACCAAAAATGACAAATCTTAATCGACTTTTTTTTACGATACCCAAATAGCGTGAACTGGGAACCCAAAGTTGAAGCTTCAAACGGCAATTTAAGGCATTTCCCTTGCAGCTAGATTACCGGAAGTGGGGTTTATCAGATTCTCCAACTCATTGTGCATCTAACAGGCGAATAAAATCACTACCAAAAATGACAAATCTTAATCGACTTTTTTTTACGGTACCCAAATAGCGTGAACTGGGAACCCAAAGTTGAAGCTTCAAACGGCAATTTAAGGCATTTCTCTTGCAGCTAGACTACCGGAAGTGGGGTTTATCAGATTCTCCAACTCATTGTGCATCTAATAGGCGAATAAAATCACTACCAAAAATGACAAATCTTAATCGACTTTTTTTTACGGTACCCAAATAGCGTGAACTGGGAACCCAAAGTTGAAGCTTCAAACGGCAATTTAAGGCGTTCTCTTGCAGCTAGACTACCGGAAGTGGGGTTTATCAGATTCTCCAACTCATTGTGCATCTAATAGGCGAATAAAATCACTACCAAAAATGACAAATCTTAATCGACTTTTTTTTACGATACCCAAATAGCGTGAACTGGGAACCCAAAGTTGAAGCTTCAAACGGCAATTTAAGGCATTTCACTTGCAGCTAGACTACCGGAAGTGGGGTTTATCAGATTCTCCAACTCATTGTGCATCTAACAGGCGAATAAAATCACTACCAAAAATGACAAATCTTAATCGACTTTTTTTTACGATACCCAAATAGCGTGAACTGGGAACCCAAAGTTGAAGCTTCAAACGGCAATTTAAGGCATTTCCCTTGCAGCTAGATTACCGGAAGTGGGGTTTATCAGATTCTCCAACTCATTGTGCATCTAACAGGCGAATAAAATCACTACCAAAAATGACAAATCTTAATCGACTTTTTTTTACGATACCCAAATAGCGTGAACTGGGAACCCAAAGTTGAAGCTTCAAACGGCAATTTAAGGCATTTCCCTTGCAGCTAGATTACCGGAAGTGGGGTTTATCAGATTCTCCAACTCATTGTGCATCTAACAGGCGAATAAAATCACTACCAAAAATGACAAATCTTAATCGACTTTTTTTTACGGTACCCAAATAGCGTGAACTGGGAACCCAAAGTTGAAGCTTCAAACGGCAATTTAAGGCATTTCTCTTGCAGCTAGACTACCGGAAGTGGGGTTTATCAGATTCTCCAACTCATTGTGCATCTAATAGGCGAATAAAATCACTACCAAAAATGACAAATCTTAATCGACTTTTTTTTACGGTACCCAAATAGCGTGAACTGGGAACCCAAAGTTGAAGCTTCAAACGGCAATTTAAGGCATTTCTCTTGCTGCTAGACTACCGGAAGTGGGGTTTATCAGATTCTCCAACTCATTGTGCATCTAATAGGCGAATAAAATCACTACCAAAAATGACAAATCTTAATCGACTTTTTTTTACGATACCCAAATAGCGTGAACTGGGAACCCAAAGTTGAAGCTTCAAACGGCAATTTAAGGCATTTCACTTGCAGCTAGACTACCGGAAGTGGGGTTTATCAGATTCTCCAACTCATTGTGCATCTAACAGGCGAATAAAATCACTACCAAAAATGACAAATCTTAATCGACTTTTTTTTACGATACCCAAATAGCGTGAACTGGGAACCCAAAGTTGAAGCTTCAAACGGCAATTTAAGGCATTTCCCTTGCAGCTAGATTACCGGAAGTGGGGTTTATCAGATTCTCCAACTCATTGTGCATCTAACAGGCGAATAAAATCACTACCAAAAATGACAAATCTTAATCGACTTTTTTTTACGATACCCAAATAGCGTGAACTGGGAACCCAAAGTTGAAGCTTCAAACGGCAATTTAAGGCATTTCCCTTGCAGCTAGATTACCGGAAGTGGGGTTTATCAGATTCTCCAACTCATTGTGCATCTAACAGGCGAATAAAATCACTACCAAAAATGACAAATCTTAATCGACTTTTTTTTACGATACCCAAATAGCGTGAACTGGGAACCCAAAGTTGAAGCTTCAAACGGCAATTTAAGGCATTTCTCTTGCAGCTAGACTACCGGAAGTGGGGTTTATCAGATTCTCCAACTCATTGTGCATCTAACAGGCGAATAAAATCACTACCAAAAATGACAAATCTTAATCGACTTTTTTTTACGATACCCAAATAGCGTGAACTGGGAACCCAAAGTTGAAGCTTCAAACGGCAATTTAAGGCATTTCCCTTGCAGCTAGATTACCGGAAGTGGGGTTTATCAGATTCTCCAACTCATTGTGCATCTAACAGGCGAATAAAATCACTACCAAAAATGACAAATCTTAATCGACTTTTTTTTACGGTACCCAAATAGCGTGAACTGGGAACCCAAAGTTGAAGCTTCAAACGGCAATTTAAGGCATTTCTCTTGCAGCTAGACTACCGGAAGTGGGGTTTATCAGATTCTCCAACTCATTGTGCATCTAACAGGCGAATAAAATCACTACCAAAAATGACAAATCTTAATCGACTTTTTTTTACGGTACCCAAATAGCGTGAACTGGGAACCCAAAGTTGAAGCTTCAAACGGCAATTTAAGGCATTTCTCTTGCAGCTAGACTACCGGAAGTGGGGTTTATCAGATTCTCCAACTCATTGTGCATCTAATAGGCGAATAAAATCACTACCAAAAATGACAAATCTTAATCGACTTTTTTTTACGATACCCAAATAGCGTGAACTGGGAACCCAAAGTTGAAGCTTCAAACGGCAATTTAAGGCATTTCACTTGCAGCTAGACTACCGGAAGTGGGGTTTATCAGATTCTCCAACTCATTGTGCATCTAACAGGCGAATAAAATCACTACCAAAAATGACAAATCTTAATCGACTTTTTTTTACGATACCCAAATAGCGTGAACTGGGAACCCAAAGTTGAAGCTTCAAACGGCAATTTAAGGCATTTCCCTTGCAGCTAGATTACCGGAAGTGGGGTTTATCAGATTCTCCAACTCATTGTGCATCTAACAGGCGAATAAAATCACTACCAAAAATGACAAATCTTAATCGACTTTTTTTTACGATACCCAAATAGCGTGAACTGGGAACCCAAAGTTGAAGCTTCAAACGGCAATTTAAGGCATTTCCCTTGCAGCTAGATTACCGGAAGTGGGGTTTATCAGATTCTCCAACTCATTGTGCATCTAACAGGCGAATAAAATCACTACCAAAAATGACAAATCTTAATCGACTTTTTTTTACGATACCCAAATAGCGTGAACTGGGAACCCAAAGTTGAAGCTTCAAACGGCAATTTAAGGCATTTCTCTTGCAGCTAGACTACCGGAAGTGGGGTTTATCAGATTCTCCAACTCATTGTGCATCTAATAGGCGAATAAAATCACTACCAAAAATGACAAATCTTAATCGACTTTTTTTTACGATACCCAAATAGCGTGAACTGGGAACCCAAAGTTGAAGCTTCAAACGGCAATTTAAGGCATTTCTCTTGCAGCTAGACTACCGGAAGTGGGGTTTATCAGATTCTCCAACTCATTGTGCATCTAACAGGCGAATAAAATCACTACCAAAAATGACAAATCTTAATCGACTTTTTTTTACGATACCCAAATAGCGTGAACTGGGAACCCAAAGTTGAAGCTTCAAACGGCAATTTAAGGCATTTCACTTGCAGCTAGACTACCGGAAGTGGGGTTTATCAGATTCTCCAACTCATTGTGCATCTAACAGGCGAATAAAATCACTACCAAAAATGACAAATCTTAATCGACTTTTTTTTACGATACCCAAATAGCGTGAACTGGGAACCCAAAGTTGAAGCTTCAAACGGCAATTTAAGGCATTTCCCTTGCAGCTAGATTACCGGAAGTGGGGTTTATCAGATTCTCCAACTCATTGTGCATCTAACAGGCGAATAAAATCACTACCAAAAATGACAAATCTTAATCGACTTTTTTTTACGATACCCAAATAGCGTGAACTGGGAACCCAAAGTTGAAGCTTCAAACGGCAATTTAAGGCATTTCCCTTGCAGCTAGATTACCGGAAGTGGGGTTTATCAGATTCTCCAACTCATTGTGCATCTAACAGGCGAATAAAATCACTACCAAAAATGACAAATCTTAATCGACTTTTTTTTACGGTACCCAAATAGCGTGAACTGGGAACCCAAAGTTGAAGCTTCAAACGGCAATTTAAGGCATTTCTCTTGCAGCTAGACTACCGGAAGTGGGGTTTATCAGATTCTCCAACTCATTGTGCATCTAACAGGCGAATAAAATCACTACCAAAAATGACAAATCTTAATCGACTTTTTTTTACGGTACCCAAATAGCGTGAACTGGGAACCCAAAGTTGAAGCTTCAAACGGCAATTTAAGGCATTTCTCTTGCAGCTAGACTACCGGAAGTGGGGTTTATCAGATTCTCCAACTCATTGTGCATCTAATAGGCGAATAAAATCACTACCAAAAATGACAAATCTTAATCGACTTTTTTTTACGATACCCAAATAGCGTGAACTGGGAACCCAAAGTTGAAGCTTCAAACGGCAATTTAAGGCATTTCACTTGCAGCTAGACTACCGGAAGTGGGGTTTATCAGATTCTCCAACTCATTGTGCATCTAACAGGCGAATAAAATCACTACCAAAAATGACAAATCTTAATCGACTTTTTTTTACGATACCCAAATAGCGTGAACTGGGAACCCAAAGTTGAAGCTTCAAACGGCAATTTAAGGCATTTCCCTTGCAGCTAGATTACCGGAAGTGGGGTTTATCAGATTCTCCAACTCATTGTGCATCTAACAGGCGAATAAAATCACTACCAAAAATGACAAATCTTAATCGACTTTTTTTTACGATACCCAAATAGCGTGAACTGGGAACCCAAAGTTGAAGCTTCAAACGGCAAATTAAGGCATTTCCCTTGCAGCTAGATTACCGGAAGTGGGGTTTATCAGATTCTCCAACTCATTGTGCATCTAACAGGCGAATAAAATCACTACCAAAAATGACAAATCTTAATCGACTTTTTTTTACGATACCCAAATAGCGTGAACTGGGAACCCAAAGTTGAAGCTTCAAACGGCAATTTAAGGCATTTCTCTTGCAGCTAGACTACCGGAAGTGGGGTTTATCAGATTCTCCAACTCATTGTGCATCTAATAGGCGAATAAAATCACTACCAAAAATGACAAATCTTAATCGACTTTTTTTTACGATACCCAAATAGCGTGAACTGGGAACCCAAAGTTGAAGCTTCAAACGGCAATTTAAGGCATTTCTCTTGCAGCTAGACTACCGGAAGTGGGGTTTATCAGATTCTCCAACTCATTGTGCATCTAACAGGCGAATAAAATCACTACCAAAAATGACAAATCTTAATCGACTTTTTTTTACGATACCCAAATAGCGTGAACTGGGAACCCAAAGTTGAAGCTTCAAACGGCAATTTAAGGCATTTCCCTTGCAGCTAGATTACCGGAAGTGGGGTTTATCAGATTCTCCAACTCATTGTGCATCTAACAGGCGAATAAAATCACTACCAAAAATGACAAATCTCAATCGACTTTTTTTTACGATACCCAAATAGCGTGAACTGGGAACCCAAAGTTGAAGCTTCAAACGGCAATTTAAGGCATTTCCCTTGCAGCTAGATTACCGGAAGTGGGGTTTATCAGATTCTCCAACTCATTGTGCATCTAACAGGCGAATAAAATCACTACCAAAAATGACAAATCTTAATCGACTTTTTTTTACGGTACCCAAATAGCGTGAACTGGGAACCCAAAGTTGAAGCTTCAAACGGCAATTTAAGGCATTTCTCTTGCAGCTAGACTACCGGAAGTGGGGTTTATCAGATTCTCCAACTCATTGTGCATCTAACAGGCGAATAAAATCACTACCAAAAATGACAAATCTTAATCGACTTTTTTTTACGGTACCCAAATAGCGTGAACTGGGAACCCAAAGTTGAAGCTTCAAACGGCAATTTAAGGCATTTCTCTTGCAGCTAGACTACCGGAAGTGGGGTTTATCAGATTCTCCAACTCATTGTGCATCTAATAGGCGAATAAAATCACTACCAAAAATGACAAATCTTAATCGACTTTTTTTTACGGTACCCAAATAGCGTGAACTGGGAACCCAAAGTTGAAGCTTCAAACGGCAATTTAAGGCATTTCTCTTGCAGCTAGACTACCGGAAGTGGGGTTTATCAGATTCTCCAACTCATTGTGCATCTAATAGGCGAATAAAATCACTACCAAAAATGACAAATCTTAATCGACTTTTTTTTACGATACCCAAATAGCGTGAACTGGGAACCCAAAGTTGAAGCTTCAAACGGCAATTTAAGGCATTTCACTTGCAGCTAGACTACCGGAAGTGGGGTTTATCAGATTCTCCAACTCATTGTGCATCTAACAGGCGAATAAAATCACTACCAAAAATGACAAATCTTAATCGACTTTTTTTTACGATACCCAAATAGCGTGAACTGGGAACCCAAAGTTGAAGCTTCAAACGGCAATTTAAGGCATTTCCCTTGCAGCTAGATTACCGGAAGTGGGGTTTATCAGATTCTCCAACTCATTGTGCATCTAACAGGCGAATAAAATCACTACCAAAAATGACAAATCTTAATCGACTTTTTTTTACGATACCCAAATAGCGTGAACTGGGAACCCAAAGTTGAAGCTTCAAACGGCAATTTAAGGCATTTCCCTTGCAGCTAGATTACCGGAAGTGGGGTTTATCAGATTCTCCAACTCATTGTGCATCTAACAGGCGAATAAAATCACTACCAAAAATGACAAATCTTAATCGACTTTTTTTTACGGTACCCAAATAGCGTGAACTGGGAACCCAAAGTTGAAGCTTCAAACGGCAATTTAAGGCATTTCTCTTGCAGCTAGACTACCGGAAGTGGGGTTTATCAGATTCTCCAACTCATTGTGCATCTAACAGGCGAATAAAATCACTACCAAAAATGACAAATCTTAATCGACTTTTTTTTACGATACCCAAATAGCGTGAACTGGGAACCCAAAGTTGAAGCTTCAAACGGCAATTTAAGGCATTTCCCTTGCAGCTAGATTACTGGAAGTGGGGTTTATCAGATTCTCCAACTCATTGTGCATCTAACAGGCGAATAAAATCACTACCAAAAATGACAAATCTTAATCGACTTTTTTTTACGGTACCCAAATAGCGTGAACTGGGAACCCAAAGTTGAAGCTTCAAACGGCAATTTAAGGCATTTCTCTTGCAGCTAGACTACCGGAAGTGGGGTTTATCAGATTCTCCAACTCATTGTGCATCTAACAGGCGAATAAAATCACTACCAAAAATGACAAATCTTAATCGACTTTTTTTTACGGTACCCAAATAGCGTGAACTGGGAACCCAAAGTTGAAGCTTCAAACGGCAATTTAAGGCATTTCTCTTGCAGCTAGACTACCGGAAGTGGGGTTTATCAGATTCTCCAACTCATTGTGCATCTAATAGGCGAATAAAAACACTACCAAAAATGACAAATCTTAATCGACTTTTTTTTACGATACCCAAATAGCGTGAACTGGGAACCCAAAGTTGAAGCTTCAAACGGCAATTTAAGGCATTTCACTTGCAGCTAGACTACCGGAAGTGGGGTTTATCAGATTCTCCAACTCATTGTGCATCTAACAGGCGAATAAAATCACTACCAAAAATGACAAATCTTAATCGACTTTTTTTTACGATACCCAAATAGCGTGAACTGGGAACCCAAAGTTGAAGCTTCAAACGGCAATTTAAGGCATTTCCCTTGCAGCTAGATTACCGGAAGTGGGGTTTATCAGATTCTCCAACTCATTGTGCATCTAACAGGCGAATAAAATCACTACCAAAAATGACAAATCTTAATCGACTTTTTTTTACGATACCCAAATAGCGTGAACTGGGAACCCAAAGTTGAAGCTTCAAACGGCAATTTAAGGCATTTCCCTTGCAGCTAGATTACCGGAAGTGGGGTTTATCAGATTCTCCAACTCATTGTGCATCTAACAGGCGAATAAAATCACTACCAAAAATGACAAATCTTAATCGACTTTTTTTTACGATACCCAAATAGCGTGAACTGGGAACCCAAAGTTGAAGCTTCAAACGGCAATTTAAGGCATTTCTCTTGCAGCTAGACTACCGGAAGTGGGGTTTATCAGATTCTCCAACTCATTGTGCATCTAATAGGCGAATAAAATCACTACCAAAAATGACAAATCTTAATCGACTTTTTTTTACGATACCCAAATAGCGTGAACTGGGAACCCAAAGTTGAAGCTTCAAACGGCAATTTAAGGCATTTCTCTTGCAGCTAGACTACCGGAAGTGGGGTTTATCAGATTCTCCAACTCATTGTGCATCTAACAGGCGAATAAAATCACTACCAAAAATGACAAATCTTAATCGACTTTTTTTTACGATACCCAAATAGCGTGAACTGGGAACCCAAAGTTGAAGCTTCAAACGGCAATTTAAGGCATTTCACTTGCAGCTAGACTACCGGAAGTGGGGTTTATCAGATTCTCCAACTCATTGTGCATCTAACAGGCGAATAAAATCACTACCAAAAATGACAAATCTTAATCGACTTTTTTTTACGATACCCAAATAGCGTGAACTGGGAACCCAAAGTTGAAGCTTCAAACGGCAATTTAAGGCATTTCCCTTGCAGCTAGATTACCGGAAGTGGGGTTTATCAGATTCTCCAACTCATTGTGCATCTAACAGGCGAATAAAATCACTACCAAAAATGACAAATCTTAATCGACTTTTTTTTACGATACCCAAATAGCGTGAACTGGGAACCCAAAGTTGAAGCTTCAAACGGCAATTTAAGGCATTTCCCTTGCAGCTAGATTACCGGAAGTGGGGTTTATCAGATTCTCCAACTCATTGTGCATCTAACAGGCGAATAAAATCACTACCAAAAATGACAAATCTTAATCGACTTTTTTTTACGATACCCAAATAGCGTGAACTGGGAACCCAAAGTTGAAGCTTCAAACGGCAATTTAAGGCATTTCTCTTGCAGCTAGACTACCGGAAGTGGGGTTTATCAGATTCTCCAACTCATTGTGCATCTAATAGGCGAATAAAATCACTACCAAAAATGACAAATCTTAATCGACTTTTTTTTACGATACCCAAATAGCGTGAACTGGGAACCCAAAGTTGAAGCTTCAAACGGCAATTTAAGGCATTTCTCTTGCAGCTAGACTACCGGAAGTGGGGTTTATCAGATTCTCCAACTCATTGTGCATCTAACAGGCGAATAAAATCACTACCAAAAATGACAAATCTTAATCGACTTTTTTTTACGATACCCAAATAGCGTGAACTGGGAACCCAAAGTTGAAGCTTCAAACGGCAATTTAAGGCATTTCCCTTGCAGCTAGATTACCGGAAGTGGGGTTTATCAGATTCTCCAACTCATTGTGCATCTAACAGGCGAATAAAATCACTACCAAAAATGACAAATCTTAATCGACTTTTTTTTACGATACCCAAATAGCGTGAACTGGGAACCCAAAGTTGAAGCTTCAAACGGCAATTTAAGGCATTTCCCTTGCAGCTAGATTCCCGGAAGTGGGGTTTATCAGATTCTCCAACTCATTGTGCATCTAACAGGCGAATAAAATCACTACCAAAAATGACAAATCTTAATCGACTTTTTTTTACGATACCCAAATAGCGTGAACTGGGAACCCAAAGTTGAAGCTTCAAACGGCAATTTAAGGCATTTCCCTTGCAGCTAGATTACCGGAAGTGGGGTTTATCAGATTCTCCAACTCATTGTGCATCTAACAGGCGAATAAAATCACTACCAAAAATGACAAATCTTAATCGACTTTTTTTTACGGTACCCAAATAGCGTGAACTGGGAACCCAAAGTTGAAGCTTCAAACGGCAATTTAAGGCATTTCTCTTGCAGCTAGACTACCGGAAGTGGGGTTTATCAGATTCTCCAACTCATTGTGCATCTAATAGGCGAATAAAATCACTACCAAAAATGACAAATCTTAATCGACTTTTTTTTACGGTACCCAAATAGCGTGAACTGGGAACCCAAAGTTGAAGCTTCAAACGGCAATTTAAGGCATTTCTCTTGCAGCTAGACTACCGGAAGTGGGGTTTATCAGATTCTCCAACTCATTGTGCATCTAATAGGCGAATAAAATCACTACCAAAAATGACAAATCTTAATCGACTTTTTTTTACGATACCCAAATAGCGTGAACTGGGAACCCAAAGTTGAAGCTTCAAACGGCAATTTAAGGCATTTCACTTGCAGCTAGACTACCGGAAGTGGGGTTTATCAGATTCTCCAACTCATTGTGCATCTAACAGGCGAATAAAATCACTACCAAAAATGACAAATCTTAATCGACTTTTTTTTACGATACCCAAATAGCGTGAACTGGGAACCCAAAGTTGAAGCTTCAAACGGCAATTTAAGGCATTTCCCTTGCAGCTAGATTACCGGAAGTGGGGTTTATCAGATTCTCCAACTCATTGTGCATCTAACAGGCGAATAAAATCACTACCAAAAATGACAAATCTTAATCGACTTTTTTTTACGATACCCAAATAGCGTGAACTGGGAACCCAAAGTTGAAGCTTCAAACGGCAATTTAAGGCATTTCCCTTGCAGCTAGATTACCGGAAGTGGGGTTTATCAGATTCTCCAACTCATTGTGCATCTAACAGGCGAATAAAATCACTACCAAAAATGACAAATCTTAATCGACTTTTTTTTACGGTACCCAAATAGCGTGAACTGGGAACCCAAAGTTGAAGCTTCAAACGGCAATTTAAGGCATTTCTCTTGCAGCTAGACTACCGGAAGTGGGGTTTATCAGATTCTCCAACTCATTGTGCATCTAATAGGCGAATAAAATCACTACCAAAAATGACAAATCTTAATCGACTTTTTTTTACGGTACCCAAATAGCGTGAACTGGGAACCCAAAGTTGAAGCTTCAAACGGCAATTTAAGGCATTTCTCTTGCAGCTAGACTACCGGAAGTGGGGTTTATCAGATTCTCCAACTCATTGTGCATCTAATAGGCGAATAAAATCACTACCAAAAATGACAAATCTTAATCGACTTTTTTTTACGATACCCAAATAGCGTGAACTGGGAACCCAAAGTTGAAGCTTCAAACGGCAATTTAAGGCATTTCCCTTGCAGCTAGATTACCGGAAGTGGGGTTTATCAGATTCTCCAACTCATTGTGCATCTAACAGGCGAATAAAATCACTACCAAAAATGACAAATCTTAATCGACTTTTTTTTACGATACCCAAATAGCGTGAACTGGGAACCCAAAGTTGAAGCTTCAAACGGCAATTTAAGGCATTTCCCTTGCAGCTAGATTACCGGAAGTGGGGTTTATCAGATTCTCCAACTCATTGTGCATCTAACAGGCGAATAAAATCACTACCAAAAATGACAAATCTTAATCGACTTTTTTTTACGATACCCAAATAGCGTGAACTGGGAACCCAAAGTTGAAGCTTCAAACGGCAATTTAAGGCATTTCTCTTGCAGCTAGACTACCGGAAGTGGGGTTTATCAGATTCTCCAACTCATTGTGCATCTAACAGGCGAATAAAATCACTACCAAAAATGACAAATCTTAATCGACTTTTTTTTACGATACCCAAATAGCGTGAACTGGGAACCCAAAGTTGAAGCTTCAAACGGCAATTTAAGGCATTTCCCTTGCAGCTAGATTACCGGAAGTGGGGTTTATCAGATTCTCCAACTCATTGTGCATCTAACAGGCGAATAAAATCACTACCAAAAATGACAAATCTTAATCGACTTTTTTTTACGGTACCCAAATAGCGTGAACTGGGAACCCAAAGTTGAAGCTTCAAACGGCAATTTAAGGCATTTCTCTTGCAGCTAGACTACCGGAAGTGGGGTTTATCAGATTCTCCAACTCATTGTGCATCTAATAGGCGAATAAAATCACTACCAAAAATGACAAATCTTAATCGACTTTTTTTTACGATACCCAAATAGCGTGAACTGGGAACCCAAAGTTGAAGCTTCAAACGGCAATTTAAGGCATTTCACTTGCAGCTAGACTACCGGAAGTGGGTTTATCAGATTCTCCAACTCATTGTGCATCTAACAGGCGAATAAAATCACTACCAAAAATGACAAATCTTAATCGACTTTTTTTTACGATACCCAAATAGCGTGAACTGGGAACCCAAAGTTGAAGCTTCAAACGGCAATTTAAGGCATTTCCCTTGCAGCTAGATTACCGGAAGTGGGGTTTATCAGATTCTCCAACTCATTGTGCATCTAACAGGCGAATAAAATCACTACCAAAAATGACAAATCTTAATCGACTTTTTTTTACGATACCCCAAATAGCGTGAACTGGGAACCCAAAGTTGAAGCTTCAAACGGCAATTTAAGGCATTTCCCTTGCAGCTAGATTACCGGAAGTGGGGTTTATCAGATTCTCCAACTCATTGTGCATCTAACAGGCGAATAAAATCACTACCAAAAATGACAAATCTTAATCGACTTTTTTTTACGGTACCCAAATAGCGTGAACTGGGAACCCAAAGTTGAAGCTTCAAACGGCAATTTAAGGCATTTCTCTTGCAGCTAGACTACCGGAAGTGGGGTTTATCAGATTCTCCAACTCATTGTGCATCTAACAGGCGAATAAAATCACTACCAAAAATGACAAATCTTAATCGACTTTTTTTTACGGTACCCAAATAGCGTGAACTGGGAACCCAAAGTTGAAGCTTCAAACGGCAATTTAAGGCATTTCTCTTGCAGCTAGACTACCGGAAGTGGGGTTTATCAGATTCTCCAACTCATTGTGCATCTAATAGGCGAATAAAATCACTACCAAAAATGACAAATCTTAATCGACTTTTTTTTACGATACCCAAATAGCGTGAACTGGGAACCCAAAGTTGAAGCTTCAAACGGCAATTTAAGGCATTTCACTTGCAGCTAGACTACCGGAAGTGGGGTTTATCAGATTCTCCAACTCATTGTGCATCTAACAGGCGAATAAAATCACTACCAAAAATGACAAATCTTAATCGACTTTTTTTTACGATACCCAAATAGCGTGAACTGGGAACCCAAAGTTGAAGCTTCAAACGGCAATTTAAGGCATTTCCCTTGCAGCTAGATTACCGGAAGTGGGGTTTATCAGATTCTCCAACTCATTGTGCATCTAACAGGCGAATAAAATCACTACCAAAAATGACAAATCTTAATCGACTTTTTTTTACGGTACCCAAATAGCGTGAACTGGGAACCCAAAG